>OX442424.1:7570245-7714759 GCA_949361645.1 Spongilla lacustris
GGAGAGATGTGGCGCATTGTATACATGTAATGGGCTGATTTGATTGAAGGATTATAGGAATGCACATTCCACAGAGGAGCTGAGGACAAGTGCAGTTTCCTGTTTCACCAAATGCTGCCCCCCCACGCTCTCGATCCCTCATACGCCTGGCTTCTCACAGTTTGCACATTTATGCTGCAGTGCATCTTTCTTCCTCTCCCTTTCGGTACAGTGTGTGTGTGTGTGTGTGTGTGTGTGTGTGTGTGTGTGTGTGTGTGTGTGTGTGTGTGTGTATGTGTGTGTGTGTGTGTATGTATGTGTGTGTGTGTATGTGTGTGTGTGTGTATGTGTGTGTGTATGTGTCCATTATGATGTCTGAGCTGTAAACTACATGTGCATGTGCTGTACATACATACATACATGTATACGTTTACATGTACATGTACATGCTTGATGTATTTACGAGTACCCCCTCTCTTCATCTCACCCTTCTCCCTCCATCTCTTGGACCATTGAACAGTCTGAAGCACAAGCCATGTTGGCTCAGAACCTGCACCACATTCTGAGTGCCTTGAACCATTATGACTTCACTAGACTTCTTCACTTGATGATTTCTCACTCTCTTAATCCCTTCGTACGTACCACTGTTACCATGGCAATGATGGCAGGTCTATATATCCCTCCATTCTTCACTGCAGGACTCTGTAGCTCTTTGCACAGTGATGTCTGGGATGGTGAAGTCTTTCCAACGAGAGGGTTTGGTGGCACCAGTGCGCGACGTATTGGCTGGCGCCGCTAGAGATGTGTACACCTGTCTCCGTGGGGAGAGGCTCTGCTTCGACGTGATACACAACTCCACCCTCCTAGAATGCCTGGCCGAGTGCCTATCCTATGTGGAGGACAGGGGAGAGCTCCTGTCCCTGTCTGACAACAGAGTCCAACCTGTAAGGGGTCTGGATTGGATTGGCAGATGGGTTAGTGTCCCCCCCCCTTTTTTTTTGCTCCTTTGATTCAGGTGAGCAGTGGAATAATGAACTCTGTTGTGCACTGTTGCCTAGTGAAGGGAGGGAAACAGGATATCGTTGCACTCAGGCCAGTCTTGGAATGGAACCTGAACAACATTGGTGATGGCACGTGTATGTCATGTCAGGGCTGGGGTGTTATTTTTGCTGCACATCTCTAGTTCGTGATTAATGGGGTCCATAGGACATTGGCAGTGGGGCCCAGCCCACATACATGTATTGGCAATGGGGCCCACACACTGGCAATGGGACCCACACACTGGTAATGGAGCTCACACACTGGTAATGGGACCCACACACCAGTTGGCAATGGGGCTCACACACTGGTAACACACTGGTAATGGAGTCCACACACCAGTTGGTAATGGAGTTCACACACTGGCAATGGGACCCACACACTGGTAATGGAGCTCACACACTGGTAATGGGACCCACACACCAGTTGGCAATGGGGCTCACACACTGGTAACACACTGGTAATAGAGTCCACACATTGGCAGTGGGGCTCACACACACCTCTTTCTTGTAGGTAAAAGCAAGCTTGTGCCGTCTCTGTCATGGCTGCTGGCCACTGTGCATTACTGCTGTTCGCCACAGCATGCAAAGAACTCCCTGCTGAACCAGACAGACCTGCTACACACTCTCATCTGCTGGACCAGGGCGCATCAGGTGATCCTAACCCCGAGGAGCATTAAATAGAATATCTATTGACCAGGAGTTTTGTTTTCTCTCCTCCCCAGCCTTCACTCGAGCAGATGAGGCTTGTGTTCTCACTCACCTCTTGTGTGGTGATGGCAGATGTGACCTCATCCCCAGACCTGTCCTCTCTATTGGTGGTGGGAGGGTGTGTGGAGCATCTCCTGTGTGAGCTCTGGGACCGCCCACATATTGGCTGCGCACCTCAAGCTAGGCTGCTGAGGGAGAAGGTGGGGAGGGAGGGGATGTGGTTAGGGGAGGGAGGGTGTGTAGTTAGGGAAGGGGTGTATTAAGGGAGGGATGGTGTGGATAGTTGGAGGGATGGTGTGTTTTTGGAGGGATGGTGTGTAGTTGGAGGGATGGGGTGTAGTTAGGGGAGGGATGGTGTGTAGTTAGGGAAGGGATGGTGTATAGTTAGGGGAGGGATGGTGTGTAGTTAGGGGAGGGATAGTGTGTAGTTAGGGGAGGGGTGTATTAAGGGAGGGATGGTGTGGATAGTTGGAGGGATGGTGTGGATAGTTGGAGGGATGGTGTGTAGTTGGAGGGATGGTGTGTAGTTGGAGGGATAGGGTGTAGTTAGGGGAGGGATGGTGTGTAGTTAGGGAAGGGATGGTGTATAGTTAGGGGAGGGATGGTGTGTAGTTAGGGGAGGGATAGTGTGTAGTTAGGGGAGGGATGGTGTGTAGTTAGGGGAGGGGTGGTGGGTAGTTAGGGGAGGGATGGTGTGTAGTTAGGGGAGGAGTGCTGTGTAGTTAGGGGAGGAGTGCTGTGTAGTTAAGGGAGGGATGGTGTGTAGTTAGGGGAGGGGTGGTGTGTAGTTAGGGGAGGGGTGGTGTGTAGTTAGGGGAGGGATGGTGTGTAGTTAGGGGGTGATACATTGTATGTAGTTAGGGGAGGGATGGTGTGTAGTTAGGGGAAGGATGGTGTGGATAGTTGGAGGGATGGTGTATAGTTGGAGGGATGGTGTGTAGTTAGGGGAGGGATAGTGTGTAGTTAGGGGAGGGGTGGTGTGTAGTTAGGGGAGGGGTGGTGTGTAGTTAGGGGAGGGATGGTGTGTAGTTAGGGGGTGATACATTGTATGTAGTTAGGGGAGGGATGGTGTGTAGTTAGGGGAGGGATGGTGTGTAGTTAGGGGAAGGATGGTGTGGATAGTTGGAGGGATGGTGTATAGTTGGAGGGATGGTGTGTAGTTAGGGGAGGGATAGTGTGTAGTTAGGGGAGGGGTGTATTAAGGGAGGGATGGTGTGGATAGTTGGAGGGATGGTGTGGATAGTTGGAGGGATGGTGTGTAGTTGGAGGGATGGTGTGTAGTTGGAGGGATGGTGTGTAGTTGGAGGGATGGTGGGATGGGGTGTAGTTAGGGGAGGGATGGTGTGTAGTTAGGGAAGGATGGTGTATAGTTAGGGGAGGGATGGTGTGTAGTTAGGGGAGGGATAGTGTGTAGTTAGGGAAGGGATGGTGTATAGTTAGGGGAGGGATGGTGTGTAGTTAGGGGAGGGATAGTGTGTAGTTAGGGGAGGGATGGTGTGTAGTTAGGGAGGAGTGCTGTGTAGTTAGGGGAGGGATGGTGTGTAGTTAGGGGAGGGGTGGTGTGTAGTTAGGGGAGGGGTGGTGTGTAGTTAGGGGAGGGGTGGTGGGTAGTTAGGGGAGGGATGGTGTGTAGTTAGGGGGGTGATACATTGTATGTAGTTAGGGAGGGATGGTGTGTAGTTAGGGGAGGGATGGTGTGTAGTTAGGGGAAGGATGGTGTGGATAGTTGGAGGGATGGTGTGGATAGTTGGAGGGATGGTGTGGATAGTTTGAAGGATGGTTGGAGGAGTGGGCTTGCTTTCCCCTCTGTAAAGAGTATTGTACATATGCATGTTGAAATCTACAGTAGTCCAAACATCGTTACAAGACATTGAAAGTTTTATTTTTGATGCAGATGCAGTTCACCCTGCCCTTTTAGATAGGACTCCCTTTAGTTAAATGATAAGGTCTGCATACATGTGCTCCATATACATGACACATTCAAATACCTACTGTACATGTACATGTGCATGGCATTCAAACATCGAAGTTCAAGTTCTTTCAGTTTCATGGTGCATATAAACATGTGATACAGCCTGAGATCTACTCAGTGGAGTATTCACTTGTGTCACAGGTATGTCAGTGTCTGACAGAGTGGATTGCCCTCCAAGGCGAAGACGGACGGGCCATGTGTCTTAGTAAGTTATATTGTACATTGGACACAGCTGTGTGTGTGTGTGTGTGAGTGTGTATGAGTGTGACACATGTGAGTAAAAATTAAATAATAATTAATTCCAGTGCTACATATTCTCATTGCTCTGCAGTATATTTACTGATTCTCTTCACAAAGTGCAGTATGAAAATGTTAATACGGAAAATGGATGCAGAGAAAATAGCCCCCCCCCCCCCCCCTTTTTTTTTTAAAGTCTGGACCATACTGCTTTGGTGATTAAAGTATGTTTCGATAAGCGGTCTATGTGTGCATTGATCAGGAGTCATACATGAACTCATTACCAACATGCTCAGCTACCTGATATGTACCTGATTCTGCCATATGGATACATGTATTTGCTTACTGGCATACTAGGAACTGTACAAAACCTTCTTTTTTTTTTTTTCATTTTCACTGGCATTTCTCTCTAGTTCAATCTTTTAGCCATATATAGTGTATAAGGGATGTAGCTACTCACTGGTAGTGATCATGATGTGCTTGCTACCCGGCATCGTACATCAGCCACTCCTCGTAGTCCCACCCATATCTCATCAACACGCCAACCAGCTGTATTACATGTGGGCACGCCAATCCAAATATATCCAGTTCAGTTGATGTGAATTGATGCTGATTGGTGCAGTGTGAGGAACACTTTTGTCACAACAACACCTGGGGTGTGCTGTGTTTAATTGTTACATTACTAATTTGTGCACATAAGAGATGGTTAGGAGTTGTCAGCCCACCCAAATTTTCTCTGCATTCATTTTCCACATCAAATTTTTATACTGGTTTGTGAAGGGAATCAATATCGTAAATATTAACTAACGCTAGAACTATTAACTATTTTCACCATTGTACATGTATACAAGTACCATCTTCTACATGATGTGTATGAAAATACATTTTATCAACTTTCTTACATGTATATGATACCAAAATGACATCTGGGTTTACTGGGACAAAACAAAGTAGCCCTCAGACCAAGTGGGGGGCAATGGGAAAGGTCTAAACTTTGAAAGGTTAAATGTCGCCAACTCCGTGATCTCAGAAGCAATAACTTAAGGGTTGCAGCATTTATACAAATTTAGAAACAAGTTACATGTATGTCATTTATGGGGGCAAATTTTTAAAAGTAGTTCTATAGCAGCACTATACACTGTAGACTGTGCACAATGAAGTTTATTGCAAGGAGAAGAAGAATGCCATGTATTAATAATGTGCCCCATCTGATAATAATTGTGCCCCAAATGTCCGGTGTGCTTATCCCTCCCTTTTTAAGGGTACATTACATTGCATCTCATATTTTAAGGGTACATTACATTGCATCTCATATTTTAAAGGTACATTACATTGCATCTCATATTTTAAGGGTACATTACATTGCATCTCATATTTTTAGGGTACATTACAGTGTACATTGCATCTCATACAGTATTTTAAGGGTACATTACATTGCATCTGCATCTCATATGTGAGATGTTTTGATATGAATAACACGCTCATTAATCTGGAGTGGTTCAATTTCAATCAGTAATCTGGAGTGTTTCAATCAGTAATCTGGAACGTTTCTTCTTCTGCAGAATTCCTGTCTGCAGTAAAGGGTACTGTGGAGTACCAGAAGCCAATCATCTGGACTTCATTGGCCCATTTACTGTGATGATTTTGGTGTGCTGTAGTGCCATTATGAACTGACCCACAAATACTTTGTGATACACATGGGTGTTTGAGTAGACAGAAGGGTTGTAATTAGAGCCAAGGTAACGTAGATCCCCGATAGCTCATTACAAATTACGATGTTAGGTACTTGTATAAATCACGTAACCACCGTCTCCTAAAAATTGAAACGTAATGTTTGACTGCCGGAGAGGATTGATTTAATGTCTATTGTCCTGAATGTCCACCCGGGGGTACATTTGTACATTAAAGCTGGGCGGTGGTGATGTTATAAACTACGCGCATTGCATGCATATGATATGGTTACACGACGTATTTGGCGAAATGGAGAACAGAGATATGGATATAAATTGACTGATAAGGATACACGTATATACATGTACATGATGTTCTTTCAGTTGAAGTATGCCGTCATTAACCGAATTAATATACCGCACGTTAATCACGTATACGCGCCTGTCAACATCAGACACTTTGTATCAGTTAAGTGGCCGGTGTCCAAATTAATAATAAGCTTTCTTTTCCCCCACTCGACCTATCCGCTACGGCGCTACCAAACCAAGTATACACAATGATCTCATACACTTGCTACTATATATTTTAACTGCATGAATTGCATATAGATACCTATGTAATCCTATAATTACATCTATTCAGTTTACATCTGCTCATGATCACAGGCTAGGCCTAGCTAGGATGTCGTGTTTTAAGTGATAGAACAAATGAATGAATGTCGCTTTTACAATGCTCCTGAACCTACTCTCTGTGGTGATCCATTGAGCCTATTGTGCCGGCCGATTGCAGGATGGTGTTTTCAAAAGCTGAAATTCCTTTCCTCTTTGATACTGCGTGCTGACCTCTTTTTAAACATTCCAGAGCGTCGTCCGTGTAACCGATCTGAAGCACACGAAATTTTACGTCACGGCTCCCCACATTCATTTGGTTCAAAGAAAGGATGCGCGCGTTTTAAACGGGTAATATAAGCGAAGAAAAAAATTCTGTAGGTGTACACACTGGACTTCAAATGGCACGCAAATTCATTATTCTTATCTGTCGTTTCCGGTATTGTTCAAATACATGTAGTGTCCAGCCGCAAACGGACGTGGACTTGTGATTAGTTGATGGCGCGCGCCGTAAAATTTTATCATTGTGCGTATATATATATGGTAGCCTTTAGCATGCATGTATGCATGGGCGCCCGGGCCTAAATATACATATGCACAGCCTGTTGTACAATAAGACCTATAATTAATGCGTTAAAACTACTGAAACCGGGACAGTCAAGTAACAAATAATGCTTCAATGGCATGCATGCTCGACTACAAGCCTATTACTGCTGCACCACGCTGCCGTACTGGAACACATAGCATGCCACGCCTTCAGATTTGTATCCGTATTTGCCTGTTACTCCAGGAACAGTCGTTCCAATCTCCTGAGCATTCGTCGTATAGAAATGATCTCCAATGTTACCATTGTAGTAGCGATAAAGTGGGACGAGACCGCTCTGATAAGTTGCGCTGCAATATGCCGCAGTCGATTCAAACCTATATCCGTATTTTCCCGTCGCTCCGGGGACTGTCGTTCCGATCTCACTTGCATTAGTTGTGTAAAAGTGGTCCGGGATGTTGCCGTTCCAGTAACGGTACAGGGGCAGAAATCCTGGTCGAGGCTCAGTGGCAATTACACACTGAATCCCTTCAGACCTGTAGCCATACTTTCCTTGTTGTCCTGGTACTGCAGTCCCGATTTCCTCAATACTGGTGGTATAGAAATGTTCGCCATTGTAATATCTATAGAGAGGCGCGTAGCCCGGAACCGCAGTGACAAAGGCACAGAAATAGGCCGCGAGCGTCAATACACCCAGAATGATCTTCTCCATTTAATATATCAGTTTACTTTTACAGGATAGAGAATTGGCGTTCTATGGTGAATATTTATAGCCCAGTAGGCCTGTGCCATACAGCATTAAGTGATTTTGTTTAGGGAGTAAACAATGTTTAATGTTTTGATGAAGGGCGAATGGTCGTGCACCACCCCTTCCAGCTTTGATAGGGCATGGGAAGCATATAGTATGTTGAAAGGGGGCTTTGTCTAGGGTTAGCAGGTCAAGCCTGCCTCTCTGTCTGCAACCCTCCCCCTTAGCCTCGTCCCCAGGCCCTGTTTTATTGAAGTTACGGGGGGGGGGAAACAGGGCCTGGTAGACACTGCCAGGGTCGAAGCGCGCATGCGCTAGTTTGTCCCAGAATACCTGGGGTAACCGTAATTTCCTTTTGGAAACCATTCCGTATACTCGTCTGATTTCGCGATGAGTTCCGAGAAGCGGTGGTTTATTCTTTATCGTGTCTTAACGAGCGAAATCAGACGAGCAGAATACGCCATCGCGAAATCAGACGAGTATACGGAATGGTTTCCAAAAGGAAATTACGGTTACCCCACAAACTAGCGCATGCGCGCTTCGACCCTGGCAGTGTCTACCAGGCCCTGTTTTTCCCCCCCGTAACTTTAATAAAACAGGGCCTGGGGACGAGGCTACCCTCCCTCTAAACAACCTATCCCCAAATTAGATTGTCTCTGTCTGGTTCCAGGTATTCCTGTAAACACCGCGTTACTGGGGCGAATACAAACTCTACATTAGGGCTCCTTGCTGGGCTTTGGGAGGCTTTGTTGTTTCGTGCACACATGCGTGAGGACAATCTAAATTGATATCATCATGGCTAATTCAATTGACAACAAATGTGACGTCGACATTCCATACTTGACAGGCAGAAGTCAGTATAGAGGGGTTGCATGGATCGCGTGATGTCATGTGACGAAGCGATTTTATACGTAGAATTTTACATTGGGGGCAAAGCGTAAGGATAGTGTAGCACGTCTATCAAGTAAAACTTGCTGCGTTGTCGGGTGCTTGATGCGATCGGACATGTAAAGCTCTTTCCTACCACCCGCCAAGGTATGTAAGGTTCTTTCCTGTACCATCTGCCTATTTCTAGCAAAGTAAAGAACAGCAGGAGTTAGATAGTCGATCGAGTAAGAGACGATGCCTAAACCCGCTTGCAACACTTTAGATTCATATCTGGCTCGGGCGACCGCTGATAAACTCTGACAATACGCTCCATTCCATTGACGCGCCATACTCGCTTGCCCCCAATATAAAAAAGTTGCAATATAAATTGTCACATGACATTGCGACGTGACGTAGGCCATGCAACCCCTCTATAAAATTGTGCTTTATATTTCCTGGCTGCATGCATGCGTGTCTATGCAAGCGTATGCATAGGTGACATCATTACAGGCCTACTGGGCTATAAATATTCACCATAGAACGACAATTCTCTATCCTGTAAAAGTAAACTGATATATTAAATGGAGAAGATCATTCTGGGTGTATTGATGCTCGCGGCCTATTTCTGTGCCTTTGCCGCTGCGGTTCCGGGCTACGCGCCTCTCTATAGATATTACAAGGGCGAACACTTCTATACCACCAACATTGAGGAAATCGAGATTGCAGTACCAGGACAACAAGGAAAGTATGGCTACAGGTCTGAAGGGATTCGGTGTGTGATTGCCACTGAGCCTCGACCAGGATTTCTGCCCCTGTACCGTTACTGGAACGGCAAGGACCACTTTTACACAACTAATGCAAGTGAGATCGGAACGACAGTCCCCGGAGCGACGGGAAAATACGGATATAGGTTTGAATCGACTGCGGCATATTGCAGCGCAACTTATCAGAGCGATCTCGTCCCACTTTATCGCTACTTCAATGGTGACAATGGAGATCATTTCTATACGACGAATGCTCAGGAGATTGGAACGACTGTTCCTGGAGTAACTAGCAAATACGGATACAAATCTGAAGGCGTGGCATGCTATGTGTTCCAGTACGGCAGCGTGGTGCAGCAGTAATAGGCTTGTAGTCGAGCATGCATGCCATTGAAGCATTATTTGTTACTCGACTGTCCCGGTTTCAGTAGTTTTAATTTTCCCATTAATTATAGGTCATATTGTACAACAGGCTGTGTATATGTATATTTAGGCCCATGCATACATGCTAAAGGCGACCATACGCACAATGATAAAATTTTACGGCGCGCGTAACCAACTAATCATAAGTCCACGTCCGTTTGCGGCTGGACACAATATCGTAAACGACAGATAAGGGAATAATGAGCAAGTTGCCCATTTGAAGTCCAGTGTGTACACCTACAGAATTTTTTTCTTCGCTTATATTACCCGTTTGGCGCAAGCGCTTAAAACGCGCGCATCCTCTCTTTGAACCAAATGAATGCGGGGAGCCGTGACGTAAAATTTCGTGTGCTTCAGATTGGTTACATGGACGCTCTGCATTTTAAAAAAGAGGTCGATCAGTATACCCAGTATCAAGGAGGAAAGGAATGTCACCTTTTGAAAACACCATCCTGCAATTGACACTATATTTATTTTCCATGATAAGTACAATTTTATTACTAATTCGTACGCTTGTATTTGTGCTTTGGTTAAAGATAAAGGCTTGTAGCTGGGCTCTGTGTCAGCAAAATGCCTCCTATCTGGTCTGGTCGTGGAATAACTCGAGTAAATGAGCTAGGCCGTGCCCCAACCAGAGCGTACCTGGCATTGCTTTCTGCAGCCACTTTACAAGTACTAAGCCGTGTTTGCCATACTGATTGTTCTAATCTCAAGCGTGATCTGTTTGGTCATTGTTTGGAATGGAGCGATTTGCAACACCTACATGTACGCCTACAGTAGCGGCTCGCACATTGCGACAATTTGCATATCCCACATTGGGAATATGCCCCGTTCATAGTGATGTTAGGCTAGGTGTTTGTGTTCCTAGCGATCCCTACGACCCACCGCTAATGAGTTCATGTGGTGATGGAATCTCATTAGAAGGTGGTTTATGTCAACTATACGGTCTATACCCCCTCCCAGCAGTTATTAAACCGCTACTGCATGAAAATGCGCCTTTGGCTCGTAAGAAGACAAAATTACCTGCGCGCCTTTATACATAAAGACTGGCTCTAGATGAGCAGCTGACGACAGACTGGCAGGTTGCAACACCTTGACTGTTAGTGTGAGACAATACAACTGTTGCAGGCCCGGCGCAAAGCAGCACCAACTTGTAACTGTACGTTCACAAGGCCGTAGACAACGGGGTGCTAAGCTTGGGGGTGCTGAAGCACCCCCAAATTTTTTAGAGACCTTTTTTTGAAGAATGTTTTCACAGCGCGTTATAGCCGTATAATTACGTATAACTTAGATCTAACGCATCAGCTAGCTATACCGGTATACAATGACATGTTTTCTACAACTGCATGGGGCAATCGTAAACTGCAATTAATAAAACATGAACAAAACGCCATATGGTTTCAAACACATTGATGTGAAGAATTAAGTGCATGTGCACTGCTTTGACCATCCTTTCTTCCTAGCTAGCTCGCCAAGGCATACTGCGGTACCATTATATACATGTATAGCTATCAGTTGTGATGGCAGCACAGAAAAAAAACGCGTCGAATCAAGTAATCAAGTTTTGATTTTATAAAGGATTTTAAAATCCTCTGTAAAATCACTGTGTGATTGAACATTAAAATTGATTTGTGTGTGGAATCGTGTAATGATTCCAAAATGATTTCACGTGTTTTTTTCCTCTGCAGGGCCCGGCCGGGATAGTAACCTCAGTCCTTGTATGAGATCGTTGCCCCAAAAAGGGTCCTATATAACTTAATAATTTTCTAGGATTTTCTAGGAGGAGCATAAAAAGGTGACGTGTGCAATTGAAATGTGCACGAATAAGTTTAATAATGGACAGACCAATTTTCAGTTGTGGAGGAACTAGATTCCTCGTATCTCTCAGAAATAAAATCATCCGATGAAATAAATAAACATGTGTTAGGTCTCTTTTCGCGGCAACGATCCCACAGGCGCGGGATTCAGTACCAGGAAAGCACGCATGCATGCATGCATGCCCGCAGAGCCAAACAAAGCAGTTCAACAATTGAACTATGAAGAAACCATGTTTACACAAAACATGCACTACAATTAACGGAACTGAACATGTTTTTGTGTTCCTAGGATACTCTATGTATTATTGTGTACATAGCAAATGCAACTCGCATTAACGAATGCACTACATGTACGTTCTGGACTGTCAAATTAATAAACACTATTTCTCCCGCATTTTCTGACGACCCAGATCAGGCCTGAGCCCTGATGATACTAACGATACAGGATTAAAAGTTATTGCCATTTCCAATGAAATCGCGCGAGCAAACCCGCATGCATGGGAAAAATCGCGATCCAGTGGCGTGGTGGCCAGGGGAGGCCGGGGGGGCAATTGCCCCCCCTGCGGGGCTTAAAAATGGGGGCGCCACCGAGCACAAGGGGCGCCTTAAAACTGAAAGGTTGTAACAATTTATTTTCCCGTACGTAAATTATACCTACTGGCTAGGCAATTTAAAAAAAATTGAATCGGCAATCACTTGTTAGAACCATTGAAGCCCTTCAGGCGCCCAGCCCCCATGGAATAAAGTACTATTGAAATTAGACCGTATCATGTGTAATTAGAATATAGAGATTACCGGGGCCCCTCCGCCCCCACCAAAAAAATATATCTCGTACGTGTTTAAACGAGCGCATCTTCGTAATCATTAACGCTTCCGCGTAGTTGGGCGTAGCCCGACCTTCGCGTTTTGGCGATACGCGAAGGTCGGGCTACGCCCAACTAGCTTCCGCGTACCTGTTCAGGAAGGAAAGAACTGATATCCACAGGATTACAGCACACAGCTGCGTTCATGATTATGAAGATACGCTCATTTAAGGACGAAGCTTTTTTTTCGGTGGGTGCGAAAGGGGGAAGCTTATTCGTGGTACTTTACGGTATATTGCTCTTTGTCAATCATTTTAAAAAGACGTTAACGCATAGTCAGATCGGAATACATTTTCAGTTGTAAGAAGTGTTGGATGGAAGATAGCAATTTTATGCAGAGGTTTGGTTAATTATGACTTGGATGCATTTAGGTCGGTGTGGGCAGAGGGGTTATTAAATTTTGCACAAGTCTTCAATACGTTTTATAGTTTTGATCAGAACATGGCGATCTGCGTGAACATGACAAAGAAGAGACTGAGCAAGCTGTCACTGATGACATGCGTATAGAGAAATATACACACCAGTACCACGTTCTGGATGCTTTTTCTGAATTGTGCGAGCAGTATTCGATAGCAGTTGCAGTACTGTACAGCAGTACGCAGCTTTTGGCACTAAAGAGAGTTTTAAAAAAGACGTCTCCGATCTACAATGGTGCAAGAAAGGCTAGAGGGGCTCATGTTGATGACAGTAGAGAAGAAATTTCGTACTAGTATGTTCCTTTGTAATAAGGCCATTGTACAGCAAAGTTCCATCCGAATTGCCCACCGTTCGGTTAGCGCATGCGCGCATACTACATATTTTATTATTCACTCTTACGAGCGAGCGTTTTAAAATGGGCTTCGGGGGGGGGGGGGGGGGGGGGGGGGGGGCGCCAAAATATGCAAGTGCCCCCCCAGCCAATAAATAGCCACCACGCCACTGTCGCGATCCCTTGCAGTCATACCCCATGATGATCAGTTTTGTTATCACCTGCAATCAATTCAAAGTTAAGGAGTGTAATCCAATGTAAACCCCCCCCCCCCCCCCCCCCCCCCCCCTTTTTTCCCCTCCTTTTAAAAATTCTTTCCAGCACCCCCAAAGCAGAAACTTTAGTTACGGCCCTGCCGGTTCGTCTGTTACGATCCCCATATTGCTTTAATTCAAGAACGAAACAGTGTAAAAGTTCAAAATTTAAAAGTTATCATTTGCTAGTGTATCAAATCCCGTAGTGCGACTGTTGTAACTTGTACGCGTATAAACAATATATTTGAAAGGCCTCTTGGCCGCCGCTTTTTTGCGTAGCTTTCTGGGGTTTTCAACGCAAAAAAGCATTTTCTCCTGGGGCTCCGCCCCAGACCCCGATGGGGGAATCCCCCATACCTCCAAGCTGGGCGGAAGGGGTGTCCCCCTCCCGCACCCTCCCCAGGTAAGTTGCCACGCCCATCACTGGCCGCACCAACTTCAGGCCGAGTGCGCCGGGCCTGTGACAAGTGGCATGATTCAGATTCATCGACCAGCACATAAACCCACCTACAATGCATGCGTAAGGTATGCGCATCTTGTGAATGCGATGTGGCCTGCGTACAATATGAATGAAGGAATTACAGCGCAATACAACTTGAACTGTGCCAACAGCACCTCACCAAGCATCATGTTCTACAAGCTTCTCAGATGCTTATCCCCACCTGATGATGCAAATTAAGTGCACCTGGACAAACAAAACAACCTTGGTTGAGCGGCTGACCCCTTAGGTTGAGTAGCACAATAACTCATCTTTGTTTTCACAATGAGCACACCATTTTCTGCTGTGCGAGGATGAAAAGAACTACACAAGAAAAAAAGGTACAGTGATGGTCTTCTTTATGCTCACACCATCATGCATCGAGATTTGGTATGACAAATATGTATGGTACCATACAAAATTGTGGCTGCAGCACTACATGTCAAAAATGGGACACCTGAAAATGCTTTCTATTTAGGACAGCTTTGCCAACCATCCATACAGAACACAGATCAATTGCGTTCAGGTCTCTGGCTCATTGAGGCAGATGGACCTTGCGGACAAATGTCTGTGGAGTACGATCAGGTTAGGCTGGCTGCCACGGGGATCTAAGCTACATGTAATGCTGCTTCTTGGAACCATAAACACTTGTGCATAGTTCTACATGTACATCAACTAATCTAAAACAGCACACACAGTACACATACATTCAGCACACCATCTTCAGCTGTGCGAGGATGAAAATAAAGCACGACACAAGAAAAAGGTACAGTGCGTGGACGCTCATGCATCTGCAACATGTACATGTCGACGGATGATTTGGTATGACAAATGTGTATGGTACCATACAAATTGTAGCTGCAGCATTACATGTCAAAAATGGGACACCTGAAAATGCTTTGTATTTAGGACAGCTTTGCCAACCATTCATACAGAGCACAGATCAATTGCGTTCAGGTCTCTGGCTCATTGAGGCAGATGGACGTTGCGGACAAATGTTCGTGGCTTTGCCTACACGCGGCATATGCAGAAATCGGCGGTCACCAGGAAAGTGACGGTGTTCAAAAAGACATCCTATAGCATGTGTTCCGTTGCTAGTACATAAGGGTAGTGTAATTTGAATTTGTAGAAAGGTTGTAAGATGCAAACTGTGCAAAAATATCTATACCATTACATTGAAGATTTCAGTTCGGGAAATAGCTTTCCATTAACATGTACACAAAATGTTTTCTGACCTATTTATTGTATTCCACTGCTTTTTTAAAATTATATCTTAACAAAAAATTGAGTTGCCACCCTTTATTAAGATTTGCAGCACATTGCTACACTTTTTTTTTTTTTTTTTTCCATTACATAGACTTTTCTAGTTTGGGGAACCTTTGAACAATGTTTGGTTACTGGCGCCGCCATCTTGAGCATTATTGAATAAATGGTTGTCATAACAGAAACACGGCTGCATGACTACTGACATGTAGGTAAATGTACATGTAGCTTACTAAATGATTATAGTTAGGTTTATTAACTCACTAAATGTTAACGTTACTGGCCGCTTGGCAGGGGCAGATTCAGTATTTTGGTAAGGGGCCGGGGTTCGAATTTTATATGACCTGATTAAATTAGCCCTGGTTGAGTACGAAAACGGGGGTGGGGGTGGAGGAGGGATTCTATATACAAGAACTGAGACGCGATTCGCCGAAGTGGCGCTCCGATTCTAATTTTATGCCGCAAATATCGCTTCACTGATAACAGTTCAAATTTTTCCAACCCCACGGGTCCACTTGGGTAACATGTCACTTATGCGAGCAGTCTGCTTTGCGAACAGCTAATTATAAACGGCTGTTGAATTTTGTGACCTGTCGAAATTTGTGACCACGCCAGCGAGCTAGCGTGCATGTACAGTCAGAGGTAATATACCGGTATTAAGCTAGGGAAAGGTCGTATATTAATAAGCAAGATAGAGCGACTAGATCTAATTATAATTAGATAGCGCTGTTTAGATTACAGTACATGTAGTCTTAGTCTAGAAGTTGTATATTGAAGTTTATACGACTAGAGGTCGTTGATTCATATCGCAGACATGCAAATTGTCTGTTCAAATCCTCTCGTGGTCAGAGCACATATACGAGGGACTATAGGTTTATATGGCGGCGGATCCCCCGCTTTTTTATTTGGAACGTTTTTCAAGCTGATCCAATTCGATTATTAATATAACTTATTACCTTGCATTGATCGCTCACATTTCCTGCATGCATGCAATACATATGCTCGCAGATCACCTTTGCACGAAATCGAACAAGGCCGGTGTATTGACAGTGTCACTTTTAAACTGGAGTCATCAATCGATTCAACCTAGCGTATTTGATCATAAATCAACTGAACATTTATCCCAATGCACTATATCATGCACATGAATTGTGAAGGACGAAAGAATATAGTGGTAGTAAACAGATGCCAAAACCTGACCTTTGTTACTGTCATAACGTTACCAGTATAGTTGCAAGAAACAATGCTTGCATACTATCTGCTGCACGCTGCATTGTATCCATATACCAATACCATGCGTGCATCTTATTAGGGCTATACTGATTATGTGTAACAGCGAATGCACATGCATCTATATGCATCAATGCAATTGGTAGACCTGCACGGGCAGCAAATCTCTTAATTCATCATGCATTTTCCATCCCGGCATGCAATTGAGAGCTGGTTTGACTTTCTTCGCGTATATGGGTAAACCGGCTGCACTTCAAAGCATTCATTAGCAGGGGTTCATGTTATCTTGTATAGTATTGTCTTGTATAATGCACAATCGTAATCAATCGCAGATTATGACAGCATAATTGGATCACCATCTCAGTACCGCATGCATGCACGGATAATGCTTGTAACCAGACAAGAAAATCGTTGAAATTGTAACTGAGCGTTGTCCGAGGTTACCAGGCTGGCCTATGCACACGCATAAATTAATAAATTAGGGCGTGGCAGTCATGTGACATGACACAATGTAATAGTGCGACGAGGAATCCGATGTTTACAAGTAGCTGGACACTGCGGGGAAGCAGCGCTGCATCAGAGCAATAAGAAACTTGACCTGTTGAATTTGTCGAGCGATCCGCATCATGCTCCGATTGATGCCAGGATCCAGAAACGTGTCTAGCACTTCAGTAGATTATTTTTTTCTACATGTGCATTTGTTTGGTTTATTCTCCAAGTTCTTACGAAAAAGAGGAGTTGAAAACCTATATGGATCGCGAGGTACCGAGGTTCGGACGTACTTTTCAGCGGGCTACGTAAGTGACATAAAGCTGCTGCAAATCAAACATATGCCTTGATCTAGCAAAGCCAGCCCAAAGATGCCGTATTAGCTAGGCCCAACGGCATTGCCTTGAATGTAGTGTTTTTTTTTTTTTTTTTAAACTGATCTATCTCTTAGGTTAAGCACAGTCACAAAAGAAGGTACAAACCTTTTACCTATTGGGAAATGGTACTCATCAAAAAGTAGCAACAGAAACATATAACTGAAGTGTGATGCTATTGCAATATGCCAGAGGAGACTGGCAAAGCTCAGTAGGATTGGCTGCAATAATCCTAGCTGTCCAATTGAGTGATTCCATGCATGTGGCATGCATATTTAAATACAGAAACGTATTGTCCAGACTGACAGCTGCAACTTAAAAAAAAAAACTCAAGCATGTATGCACAACTGATTCACACATCAGTATGACATAATGCAGAACACACAGTAAGCTAGTATACTGACAGCCAATTGTACAAATATCATTTCAATTGTTTTTTAGAAGTGTAATCATAATAATGTCCTTCAGAATGAGAGAAATCACATGTTAATTCAACATGAATTCTTGCATGTGATATATATTTCCCTTGACCAGCCTTCTGATTTTTTTTTTCCTTTAGTACTGATAGGAGGAGCAACAACTTGAGCACAATAAAGACCTACTTCATCTTCCACTGTGAAGCCATGATCAGCTAATGTGATGTCACCAGGGAACAGATTTTCTAAAATGCCACATCGCTCTGTACTCGCTGAATAAATGCTCTTCCAGGTTTTGAAAGGAAAGAGAAAGTGCATGCCCTCAGGGATTATATAGCAATAAGAAATGACCTTGCATGCAACAAGATAAATAGGTCTCTCTATAAATATCTCTGTGCAGTCAAGTACATAAATGCATCTACCATAAAACTTTTAAAATGTTTGTGGCATACTCTTCTTCACTTTACTAGACCAGTGAATAGCCACTGAACTATGCATGCATAATGAGGACCAATTGCTAACTGAAGAGGCATGAAACAGTTAATCGAGTGCATGAGACACACCAAACCTATATGTCATGTTATGCTAAAGACAGTTACACAACCTGCAATAGTGACTGGAACAGAGTCAACTGAAACATCATGCAGAGCAAAGTTCTCCCTTATGAATGATATCGCTTCCTTTTTGGTCTCAGTGCAAGTTTACAATTTCGGGGCATCGATGGAATTCAAAAACGAATAACTCTGCAACAGAACATGATCTAAAAGTGCTGTAAGATGATGCGCACTTTAGAACCTTCCTAGAATGATATTCTACTCTTCTTTTTTGAATACAAGTGGCAAAAGGGAGCACAGTTTGCCCTATTCCATCCACAAAAAAAATTGAATTATGCCCGTTCGCTTAGGTAAAACCTTTTTTTGGCGCACTCTACGGATGGTAAATAAGCATGCTATTTTAAAACTTAAATTCTTAATCGCTTCTACCGACCACCAGAGGGAAAACAAGGCGCTGCATTGCGTACAGCGGCGATCAAAACACCAGAGCAACACATTGCACAGAGAGCACACATAATTCTTCGTTTGTGAAGGTTTTAAGCATTTTTTGATGATATCCAACTCAACAGTACTCTCCTTTACCTCGTAAAACTGATTGCCGTGCTGTAGTCTAATGGACACTCTCTGGAGAAGGAATGGGAGGGACTGGTGATCGTGTGTCATGCTCTGCTGACGCCTGCTGATATCTGTGAGCAAACTGAGAGCATCAGGGCCAAGGGCACCTGAGGTCTCAATTGCAATTGGTACAAAATGGTGGGATTTGGACAGCAGAGCATATTTCTCCTTCTTCCTGGCTTCAGCAGCTGTCTCTAGCTTCCCGTGTGGCATCTGCTATGTATGAGGCTGCGAAGTTGTCTACACAAGTAAAGTCCCAAACAAGACAGTGGCCAGACTTCCATGGGGCAATGGAACAACCATCAGGTCGCTTGCCATCTGATCTGTATAGGCCAATGGGTTCAAGTGGTGATGGAACATTTATTGCTGCTAGTGACCTATGTATGATGGCATTGATAGCAGCCGTACAAAACAATACACACATGCAATACTGCATGTATTAAACACTTTGTTTCACTGTGAAAATTTAAAATGCTGCTATTCTATATATGGCTCAGGTTGCATAATCAAGACATTATGTTTTTACAGCTGTATTTCATAACACTTATTTGGAAATAAGGTCAATGTTGAAGTATAAAAACAGCTTGGTTGGTAACTATAATTATTATTGATTGAAAGCACAGGCATCTGTCAAATTATAGGGAAACCAAAGGAGTCAAGATGGAATCAATATAATTAAAATCACATTTACATGTCTATATATGTGGTGGATTTTATTTACTATTAAATTCTAGTAATCCTGTTCTCCAATACATTCAGCTTCAATAGTCCTGGGCAACAAGAGATGTTACCGGATGTTGACAAGTCCACCACCTGTTCCAGGATGTTTGCCTGTGGATGGATCTGTTTTACGTGTGTAAGGTGTGAGGTGTGTATGGGTGTGCAGTGTGAGGTGTGCATGGGTGTGTAGTGTGAGATGTGTATGGGTGTGCAGTGTGAGGTGTGTATGGGTGTGCAGTGTGAGGTGTGTATGGGTGTGCAGTGTGAGGTGTGTATGGGTGTGTAGTGTGAGATGTGTATGGGTGTGCAGTGTGAGGTGTGTATGGGTGTGCAGTGTGGGTGTGCAGTGTGAGGTGTGTATGGGTGTGCAGTGTGAGGTGTATGGGTGTGCAGTACGTGTGAGGTGTTTATGGGTGTGAGATGTGCCTACCTATATGCTTTAACAACATTCAAGGCCTTTCAATACACAAACTGAGCACACCTACATGTACAGTACAAAGGGGTTTCATGTTTGAGCTAGCAGCCTCCTTATCAATGGTGATCTACATGTGTACATGTGTCTGCCTATTGATACCAGAATAATGGCTCCAAAGGTTTAATCAGATTAGATCTACAAGGGTATCAAAGCTCAATCCTATTCAGCCACATTCCTACATGTACACAAGTATGCAGTGCATATACCAGGTCATGTGACACCCTATGGGGTAATGAGGATGTGACACCCTGTCTCAAGTATGGGGTAACGAGGGTACGGGGACAGGTGCACGTTGTCATCAGCTATTGGAACATTTATAATGAAGACAAGACTACGGACTTAATTCTATACAGAGAACAAAAGACACGCCGCTATATTGAAGATTCAAGGGACGGGTTCAGTGTGTGTTTGCAGATACATGTACACATGTATGCGAGTATTATTTTATACAATGTCTCTGGAAAATCTCCCGCCGTGGGACGCGCATGCGCAGTGAAGTAATATGAAGCTTGATCGTTCCGGCTCAGAAAAACTCTTCTTATAACCGTTATGCTGCTCCCGTACAACCTGTAAGCGGTACACCTGTGTGTTTATATGTATTAACAGTGTTTGTCCCAAGGTGTACAGCTTCTCCGTGCGACAAACTGCTCAACCTCTACCACCCAGCACCACCGCGACCAAGGTGCCACGAGGTTACACCGTGCGTTGGCAGGTAAGGAGAACAGGCCTCTGTTTGCCTTTTGCTTCCCTATTTCTATATAAACCCTTTAAAAAAAAATTATGCCTTTGCTATAGGGACCCCGCGGGACATCATGGCCTCGCGGTGAAAAAAAAGAGTTGCGTCGCAGCAGGCCACATGCTACGACGTAAAGCTTGACGCAATGGTAAGCCAGCAGTATACATGTATGTATAATATATAGGCCTATTATACAGCTATAACGAAACGTCGTTTTCCTCGCGAGAGTCACGTGCCTAGCTGTCTTACGTGTTTTTCCTCTCTTCCTTGCATGAAATAGTCCTAGTTGTACCGAGAACATCAAATTAGAAAAAGTCCTTGGTTGTACAAAAGTGTGTAACATTGCTAGTAGTTAGTTATTGGGGAGTGATGTAATGGGTATGAATAATATATAAGATAAGAACGTGGCACCAGGGCGGTCGGATACGACGCTACAGTGGAAATCCCACCGAGACCCATTGGAATCCATCATAGTTTAGGGTATTTAGGCAGCCTAAGCTATTTGATACGTTTTTGTTGTCGCCATTTTCGGGATGGCAAGCGAAAGAGCCGACACTCAGGAGCCACGTGCTCGACAATCGACTTTCCCGTTGAACTCCAAGCGCCTCACAGTAGCATACCTTACGCAGTTAGCGGCGGCGTTGCAGCTACCGACGAAGGCGTCTGCCACTGACCTTCTTCAGATAATTGAAGGGAAACTTAGAGAAATGGAGCACGAACCGCAGAATGTTCAAGTTGTGGTCAAGGAAGCAGATGTGGGTGAATCCGCGCACCTTCAGTTGCAGGACGTCGAGGGTGTTTTCCTTGAAGCAGCACCAGTGCACCAGGAGGACGAAGAGGTAGCAGACAACACAGGTATGGAGGGCGCAGGGGACACGGAGGCTCAAAGGCAAGTCGATACTGCACAGGAAGAAGATGACAGCATTGAAGAGTTACGTGAAGCTCTTCTGGTGACGAGGAGAGAGAGAGACGAGCTGGATGCAGCACTTACAGTCTGTAAGGAACGGTTGAGTGAAGTATGGAGTGCAAATTGTGCTCAGCTCCGACAGTTTGATTCTTTGATGGGCAGTGCAGAAGAAGAGATCAAGTCTCTCAAGCGACAGCTAGCAGAAGCACAAAGGGCAGCAAACAATTGCTCACCTGCAAGTTCTGTCTCAACAGTGTCATCACATACCGTTTCACCTACCCCTGCAACTGGGTTGACTACTAAACGCAGTGGTAAAGCGCCTCCCATTGAGTGGTTTTCTGGTGACTCTTATGAAGTACTCTTCGATGACTGGTTACCTTCTCTTGAACGAACTGCTGAGTGGAATGGATGGTCTGAGTCAGATAAGCTACTTCAACTGGCAGGTCACCTCAAAGGGAAAGCGTTGCAGGAATGGATGTTAGTTGACCAGAAGGAGAAGAGTAGCTACGTTACTGCCACTGCAGCACTCAGATCTCGCCTAGACACTGGAGGGAAAATCTTAGCAGCACAAGATTTCCGCCATCTCTCTCAAGGAGACAATGAGACAGTTGCTGAGCTTGTACTACGTCTGGAGCGTACTTTTAGAATAGCCTATGGAAGGGACAACATGTCTAGTGAAACCAGGGACGCACTTCTTTACAGTCAGCTACAGGAAGGGCTCAAGCAGGAGATCATGAAGTCGCCGGCTGTGTCAGGGGCAGCCAACTACAAGGAGCTATGTATAGCGGCCAAGAATGAAGAACGAAGAATGGCAAGCTTGAAGAAGAGGGAGCAGTACCACAAACCAGGGAGCAATCAACGGTCTGATAGACAAGGGGGTGAACCTGGACAGGCTACTACACAGACGTCCAGTGGCTCTCAGCTGAAACAGTGCTTTAACTGCAAGAAGTTTGGTCATATTTCGACTGAGTGTAGAGCTAACAAGCAACACAACTCCAAGGCTAAGCAGGCATCAAGCTCACATGCTGGAGAATCTTCAGGAGTAAAGCAGGTGCAAGTATCTGATCACGGGAGCAAGTCTCACTGCGTGAAAGTGACCATTGGTGGTGTCCCCTTGTATGGCATCATTGACAGTGGCGCAGACATCACAATCATGGGTGGAGGACTGTTCCAGAAGCTAGCTACACATACTCACGTCAGGAAGAAGGACTTCAAGAAGGTGGACAAAGTGCCTCGCACATATTGTCAGCAAACTTTTCACTTAGATGGACGATTAGACTTGGATTTGACATTCAATGACAAAACCATGACTACACCTGTATACATCAAGTTTGATGCTCACGACCAGCTGCTGCTCTCAGAAGGAGTCTGTAGGCAGTTGGGTATCATCACCTACCACCCTTCAGCCGAACCATGGCGAGGAGGGAGGAAGTCAGCAGAGCAACAACCGACAAAGCCGACCGAGGAAAAAGTCAATGTTCCCAGAATAACCGTCAGGTTAATCTCCTCACTACGTATACCGCCCCAAAAAGGCGTTGTCGTTCCTGTTCATGTGGATAAGGTGACAAGGGACTCCTCATCAGTACCTTTGGCCTTTGAAGCTGATCACACCTTGTATGACAGCAGTAAGATACATGTCCAAGACTCTATCATTTGCTCAGATGACGATGGGATTGCTTATCTCCTGGTAGAGAACACAGGTGGCTATACAGCAGTCCTGGATGAAGGTGTTGGGATTGGAACGGTGTCACCCGCAGAACTATGTGAGGTGAAGAATGAGCGACAGAGAGAAAAGGCTTACGTGAACACTATATGGACCAGTGAAGAGAGAGAAGACAGGAAGAAGAAACTGATGGAATTGATCAAATTGGAGGCATCAGATGTCTGCGAGAACAAGGCAGAGTTGTTGAACACGATTTCCAGATACCATGAGGCTTTCAGCCTTACAGAAGATGAGAGAGGGGAAACTGATCTAGTGCAGTTGGAGATCAACACTGGGCAGGCTGAACCAAAGAGGACACCTCTGCGCAGAATGCCTTTTGCAGTTCGAGAGGAAGTTGCTCGTCAGGTCAAGAAGCTCCTGGACACAAGAGTCATCACTCCATCCGAGAGCCCATGGTCTAGTCCAGTGGTTTTGGTGAGGAAAAAGGACGGATCTCACCGCTTCTGTGTGGATTACAGAAACTTGAATGCGGTTGCTAAGGCAGACACTTTCCCGCTTCCAAGAGCGGATGACTTACTTGATCAGCTCCATGACTGCAAGTACTTCTCAACATTAGACCTAGCCGCAGGGTTCTGGCAGATAAGGGTTCATCAGAAGTCTATGGAAAAGACTGCATTCGCAACTCCCCAAGGGTTGTTCGAATTCAGGGTCATGCCTTTTGGATTGACCAATGCTCCTTCAGTTTTCCAGAGGTTGATGCAAAAAGTCTTGATGGGTCTGAACCCAGAAAGTGGACCTGACTTTGTGTCTGTTTACATTGATGACATCTTGGTCTTCTCGTCAAGCATGGAAGAACACATACACCACCTCCAGCTTGTCCTGGAACGAATCATCACTGCTAACCTCAAGCTTAAGCCCTCAAAGTGTCGTTTTGTCAGGGAAGAAGTTGAATATTTGGGCCATGTTATCACGCGCTCAGGACTCAAGACTCAAGCCAAGCATGTGGAAGCAGTACAGCACTTTGCCAGACCAAACAGCCTCAAGAGTGTTCGTCAGTACCTGGGCATGTGTGCTTACTACAGGAGATTTATTCCCCGCTTTTCTGGTATAGCCAGGCCACTTCATAACCTGACACGGAAGGGAGCTGACTTTGTCTGGACCGAGGAGTGTGAAACTGCCTTTCGGGAACTTAAGGAAAGACTTACCGCAGCCCCTGTTCTGGCCTACCCGTGCTTCCAGAAACCTTTCATCTTGGAGACAGACGCCAGTGGATGTGGTCTAGGAGCAGTACTCTCCCAGTGCCAGGATGATGGTTTGGTCCATCCGATTGCATATGCAAGCAGGAGCCTATGCAAGGCTGAGAGCAACTATGGCATCACAGAGTTGGAGACATTGGCTGTTGTCTGGGCACTGACACATTTCCGAACTTACATATATGGGAATGAAGTCACGGTCTACACTGACCACTCAGCTGTCAAGGCAGTTTTGGAAACACCCAACCCATCAGGAAAACACGCACGTTGGTGGAGCAAAGTGTATGAGAGTGGTGCGAAACATGTTCACATCATCTACAAGTCAGGTAAAAGCAACTCCAACGCCGATGCGCTTTCACGCAGTCCAGTGGGAACACCTGGTGGTGAGGCTGACAAAGAGGTCCAAGTTACTGTGGTTCAAGGTACGAGCATCTCCCATCTACTGGAGTCAAGCCCCACTGTTGGTGAGCAGAGTGACCTCAAGGAAGAGCAGCGGAAGGACCCAAGCATTCAGGAAATCATTGCATTCTTGCAGCAGAATGTGCTTCCAGCCGATGAGAAGAAGGCTCGCAAGATGGCATTGCAAGGCCCATTGTTCTGCATAGTGGATGACATTCTGTACTTCGTGGATCAGAAGAAGGATGGAGGACGAAGAGTAGTACTCCCAAAGCAGTTGCAGAGGAAGGTGATGGAGGAATGCCATGGAGGTAAATTTGGTGGTCACTTCAGTGGTGCCAGGCTGTACAACCAACTCTCCAGGCATTGGTGGTGGGAGAACATGCATGCAGACATTGTCACATTTTGCAAGTCCTGTCCGGAATGTGCTACTGCCACTGGTGGTTGTCGACCTAGCAAGCCCCATTTGTCACCAATCCCAGTACAAAGACCATTTCAGATCATTGGGTTAGACCTAATGGAACTTCCAGTAACCAGTCAAGGGAATAGATATGTGGTCGTCTTCCAAGACTTCCTAACTAAATGGCCCATGGTATATCCTGTTCCCGACCAGAAGACCGAGAGGATAGTGAAGCTGCTGACTGAAGAGATAGTGCCATTCTTTGGAGTTCCTGAAGCATTGCTGACAGACCGTGGTACTAATTTGCTGTCACACTTGATGCTAGATGTCTGCAAACTACTAGGCATCAAGAAACTTAACACCACTGCTTACCATCCTCAATGCGATGGTATGGTTGAAAGGTTCAACCGGACACTAAAGACCATGCTGAGGAAGCAGGCTGCGGTGTTTGGCAACCAGTGGGACAGGTATCTATCTGGCGTGCTATGGGCATACCGTAACACAGCACATGACTCCACCCAGGAAAAACCTTCCTTCTTGTTATTTGGAGTGGATTGCAGAACTCCTACTGAGGCAGCAATACTTCCCCCTAGAGAGGTGCAAACCACGAATGTGGAAGATTATCGGGAGGAACTGGTCTTGTGTCTCTCAACTGCACGGAAACACGCTTGTGATGCATTAAAGAAAGCTCAGCAGAGGTACAAGCAGCAGTATGACAAGCACTGTCACCCTGTCCAGTACAAGGTTGGAGACTGGATAATGGTCAGGTTTCCACAGGATGAAAGTGGGAAGAGTCGCAAGTTGTCACGACCATGGCATGGACCATACAGGGTTCAGAGTTGTGATAGCCCAGATGTAGTCGCTTCCAAAGTGTACTTTCCGGAGGAGGGAACTATCCAGGTGCACCAGACAAGGACCACTCCTTGTTATCCAGGTTTCCCCAATGGGTTCTACTGGTATGGCAAGAAACAGACCAGCCAAGGGCACTACCCTCAGTGGATTGACAGCATCGTGCCTGCCAAACATGCATCCTCTGGAGCAGCAGATGGAGAGGACACATCGGAACCCACCACAGTGGATGATGACACAGCTGACCAAGAACCGGACGACACAGCAGACCAGGAACTGACTAGGGATCAGCATACCCTACCCCCAGTCCGCAACAGGCAGACTGACTCTACCCAGTACTCATTGCGCAAACAAATTCGGACACCCAAGCGCTACCTCTAGGAAGATCAAGTTCGGGGTCGAACTTTATCCAGGGAGGGGCCAGATGTAACATTGCTAGTAGTTAGTTATTGGGGAGTGATGTAATGGGTATGAATAATATATAAGATAAGAACGTGGCACCAGGGCGGTCGGATACGACGCTACAAGTGTTAAACCGCGGCACACTGCGGGTTTGCGGCTATATAGCTACATGTATACATTTATTTAATACGAAACGTACCTCGATCTAGTAAGCTAAACCACTCTTGTTTTATGTAAAATGTTGCTGAGATTAGTTCCTTCGTTTTTATTATCCATTTGGTCATAAATATGCAAGCTCTCATTAAGTTTCCTAATAGCGCGCATCCTCTTTTTGTGAGCAGTAACTTTTATATTGAGCAGTAACTTTTTAAAGGGTGGTTGCACAGATGCCCTGGAAAAGGCAGAAGGGGGGAGGGAAGACCTAACCTAAATTTAAAGTGCATAGTACTTTTTGCCCCTGACCTGTCCTCTTCAATGCCCCACCCACTCCCTCTGATAAAATTGTGGGGGCAATTGTCCCCAATTGCAATAGTGCAAGTGGAGTGTATCAAATCAATTGAAGTGGGAATAGAAGATGATAGTCATAAATTGTTATCATTCAGCAAGCTTAACCACACCAAACCACACATCTCACTACAGGTGATTATATTTACATGGCACCGCTGCATCAAAGCAACTCATCATCAGCTCCTTTCCACTGCCTTCAGAGATTTCCTATCCAGCTGTAGAAGACTCGTCACTGACCAGTCATGGTATGTGTTCAAGGGTTAACTGTGTAGGTATATAGTACATGTAATAATTCCAATTGAGAGAAGAAGTATCACCTGCATCACTTTAGCACTCTGTTGTGCAGGTCACGAGCATTTTCATTCACACGCTTTACCCACACAACCTGCATGCTGTCGTGCTGTTCATTTATGTGATGTAGATATGCAATATTGTAGTATGACGTAGCCACACCCTCGCACTTTGCAGAGGGTCTGGAGACATTACCATACCAAATCGGTTTTGATTAGTTATTAAAGTTATTAAAACTATGATCTTACAAGGAATGTAGTTAAAAATGTCGACACTGGATAGGACTGAGGCAGATGTGCCTAAAAAAAGGAAGCTGTTGTAGAAGCACTGGCACATCATTCCAGGTGTAGTAGTTTCAGAGACTGAAACACTCTCAAATAGGGCGTGTTAGCGTAACATAATTGCATTCTCGTAACGTAAGGTAACAGTAATAACTTATAATTTTTAAAAACTAATCAGAACCGATTTGGTATAGGCAGTGTCTCCAGACCCCCCGCAAAGCGCGAGGGTGTGGCTATGTCAGACTACAATATTGGATGGATGGGGCATTCAGTTTCATTTTTATTTAGAACTGCAGCAGCAGAAAAGGAGAAGCTGCATTAGATCAGTAGCGATACCACCAGCATCTGTTCTGCAAGCCCCTACCACCCCTGAGCAACACCCATCACCACCATAAAAGGATGCCGAGAGAGGTGTCCAGACTAATCATCCTGCTGGGAGATTAAGCTACTCATCCTGCTAGGAGATAGGGCTGCAGTCCATATCAACCATGCCATATTGTTGGGAGATGGGGCTACTGTCTAGACCAACCATACAGAGGTGATGGCCATACCACTTTTTGGGCTGATACTAATAATTCATTAGTTCTAAAAAAAAAAGTCTCCCAGCCACCAGTTTTTTTTTCTACACAAACCGTTGGCTTCTGGTGCTCCACCCAAGGTCCCCTATGGGGAGCTTACAGCGCTCCCTCACACTCCTGGTTGGGCAGGAGGCGTGCCCTCCTCCCGCACCCTTCCCGAGGTGGCAATGCTAACTTGGGATTACATTTGCTGCGCAATATTTGCTCATTTATAGTTGCGTCAGTTTTTATTCGCTTTCGTCACCGCTGCCGTACCATCCTGCTGGGAGCTGGTGCTACTTACCAAACCATTTTGCTGGGGGATGAAGCTACGACCATTCCATTCTTTGAGATATGGCTACTGTCCAGACATCTTGCTTGGAGATGGGGCTGTCCAGGCCAACCATTGTGCTGGTAAATGGTGCTACTGTCCAGTCTAACCATTCTGCTTTGGGGATGAAGGTACTGACCAGACCAACCATTCCATTCTACTTGGAGATGTGGCTACTCTAGCACCATCATCTTTTCTGCAAGCCCCTACCACCTCTTAGCATATTCCATGTACATGTATGTATACATGTGTATGTTATTATAGTTAGACACTGACACCTACAAGGGGTCTCCGTCATTTCACCACAACCATCATAAAAGGATGCCGAGAGAAGGCTCATAATATTGTCCATCCTGCTGGAAGATAGGGCTATAGCTAGACCAACCATGCCGGGAGATGGAGCTGCTGTCTAGACCAAATATAAAGAGGTGACGGCCATACCACGTTTTGGGCTGATATTTTTTTCTACACAAACAGCATTGGCTTCTAGGGCTCCATGACCACCCCAGGTCCCCTAAGAGGAGCTTACAGCGTTCCCCTTTAGCCCTAGCTGGGCAGGTGGGGTGCCCCCCCATCCCACACCCTTCCTGGGGCGGCAACGCTAACTCCTTAGACTACATCTTGCTGCACGATATTTGCTCATTTATTATTCGTTGGTTGCCATTAGCTTCAGTCACTGCTGCTGTACCACCCTGCTGGGAGATGGTGCTACAGACCAACTACTCTGCTTTGGGGATGAAGCCGATGACCAGACCGACCATTCCATTCTACTTTGAGATGTGGCTACTGTCCAGACATCTTGCTTGGAGATGGGGCTACTGTCCAGACATCTTGCTTGGAGATGGGGCTGTCCAGACTAACCATTCTGCTGCGGGGTGAAGGCACTGACCAGACCAGCCATTCCATTCTACTTTGAGATATGGCTACTGTCCAGACATCTTGCTCAGAGATGGGGCAACTCTTCAGACCTGTTAAATGGTGCTACTGTTGTCCAGTCTAACCATTTTGCTAGGGGATGAAGCTACTGACCAGACCGACCATTTGGAGATGCAAGCTACTCTACCACCAGCATCTGTTCGGCAAGCCCCTGCCACCCCTGAGCACAACCACAGCCACCATAAAAGGATGCCGAGAGAAGGCCCATTACTTTACAGACTAGCCAGACTAGCCATCCTGCCGGGAGATGGAGCTGCTGTCTAGACCAAATACAAAGAGGTGACGGTCATACCACGTTTTGGGCCGATATTTAATAGTTCATTAGTTGCAAAAACGTCTCCCAGCCACTGCTTTTTGCGTAGTTTTTGGAGTTTTTGTTCAATGCAAACAGCGTTGGCTTCTGGGGCTCCACCCCAGGTCCCCTAGGAGGAGCTTATAGCGCCTTCCCGTACCCCTAGCTGGGCAGGTGGGGTGCCCCCCCCCACACACCCTTCCTGGGGCGGCAATGCTTACTCCTTAGACTACATTTTGCTGCACGATATTTGCTCATTTATTATTCATTGGTTGCACCATTTTATTCGCTTCAGTCACTGCTGCCATACCATCTAGCTGGGAGATGGTGCTACAGACCAACTACTCTGCTTTGGGGATGAAGCCGATGACCAGACCAGCCATTCCATTCTACTTTGAGATGCTGCTACTGTCCAGACATCTTGCTCGGAGATAGGGCTACTGTCCAGACCAACCATTTTGCTGGTAAATGGTGCTACTGTCCAGGCTAACCATTCTGCTGGGGGGTGAATGTACTGACCAGACCAGCCATTCCTTTCTACTTTGAGATATGGCTACTGTCCAGACATCTTGCTTGGTGATAGGGCTACTGTCCAGACCAATCATTGTGCTGGTAAATGTTGCTCTACTGACCAGGCTAACCATTCCATTTGACTTGGCTACTGTCCTGACCAGCCATGTCATCCTGCTGAGAGATGGAGCTACTGTCCAGACCAACCTTGCCATATTCCTTGGAGATGGAGTTGCTGTCTAGTCCAAATATAAAGCAGTGACGGTCATACCACATTTTGGGCTGATATTAGCCCCCAGCTGCCACTTAGTTTTTTTCCACACAAACATCGTTGGCTGGAGCTGTGGCCCAGGTTCCCTAGAGGGAGCTTACAACACTCCCCCATACCCCTGGCTGGGCAGGAAGGGTGCCCCCCTCCCACACCGTACCCAGGGCGACAATGCTAACTCCTCAGACTACATTTTTCTTCACATTTACTCATTTATTATTCATTGGTTGCACCACTTTTTATTAGCTATCGTCACTACTGCCGTACCATCCTGCTGGGAGATGGTGCTACAGACCAACCATTCTTCTGGGGGGATGAAGCTAGTGACCTGACTAGACCGACTGTTCCATTCTACTTAAAGATGTGGCCACTGTCAGGAGCTAAGTACTGTTCAGATCAACCATGCCATATTGCTGATGGAGCTGCTTTAGTTATCAGAAATTCATTGAAAAAGAAGTCCCCAGCCACAGCTTTTTGTGTATTTAGCTTTGGCTTTTGGGGCTCCACCCCGGGCCCTTCAGCACTCCCCCATACCCCATAGTTTCGATAGAAGGGTCCCCCAACCCACATGGTCATTTATTATTCAATTGCCGCATCACTTTTTATTAGCTTCCCATACCATCCTGCTGGGAGATGGTGCTAAAAACCTACCATTCTGCCGGGGGATCAAGCTACTAACCAGAACAACCATTCTATTGGGGCATGAAGCTACATGTACTGTCCAGCTTCAACAGTTTATTTAGATTCAAGACAAGGAGTTTGTCTTTGAAGTGGACATGGGTGCAGGTGACAACTTCTACTCCAATGACATCTGGAGGAAGGCAGGGGAGCCTGCACTCTCACCAGTGACTGGGCGTTATGAGGTGGCTAATGGACAACCACTACCCACTCTGGGTATGTTGAGAAAATTCCCTCATTGCCAGGTGACATGTCACCTAAGAAATCCATCCAGTTCATAGTCACCAAGGTCCCAAAGCTCAACCTACTAGGACATGATGCTATTGTCCAAGTTAGGCTTCAACCTTTCAGCACTTCTGGCGGTACAACATACTGCAAAGCCCAGCTAATCGAAGATGGGGGAGCACCAGGAAGAACTAAAGCTGGATTTGGTCCTTCACGATTCATGCAGGCAGCTCTGCCAAGAGTTTCCATACCTTTGGTGCCTAAAAGATATTCAGTGCTAAGTGTAATTCAAACCAGAGGATCAACCATTCTTTTGCACGTCTCGTGTGGTACCTTTTGCTATAAAGGATGAACTCTGCTGGCCCTATGGTGTTGGGATTGTGGGAGGAGTATAGCAACCTACTCAGTTCAGTGTTTATGGGACTCCTGTGGTCCCCATTCGCAAAGTTGCGATTGCAGACGATTGCAGAAATCCAGATAAAATTCGGATTTGCGGCAACTACTCGGTTACAGTTAAACATCAGCTGGAACGGTATCATCACCCCATGCCATTTCCTGAAGATCTGAGCGGACATTGGATGGTGGGTATGGTTTAATAAAAATTGACCTTGCCGACATCTGCCTATAACCAGATGATGGTGGCTCCAAAAAATCATAAGTCCTTGCCTCTCAACACCCACCAAGGTGTGTTGCTTCAAATGCGACTTCCCTTTGGCATGAGCTCAGCCCCAGCCTACTTTCAGGGGATCATGGACCAGCTTATCCAATGACCTTTAAGGAGTGGCCATGAAGATGATATCCTGGTCAGTGGTACGACTGCTTCTGAACACCTCCAGAAGCTCCAACCTCTCCTTCAACGTCTGGAAAGCAAGGGTCTTCGCTGCTGTGTGGAGAAGTGTGTAGAGTACCTCGGTCATATCCTGACTGGCCAGGGGATTACCAATGGTCCAAAGGTAAATTATGTCATGCAGATGTCAGCTATAGGAAATGTCCCTCATCTACTATCATTCCTTGGGTCATCTCAGTTTTAGGCTGAAAGCAAGTTCATTCCTACATTAACAGAACCACTTCATCATTTCACCAAGGACACACCATGGATTTGGGGTGTAGAGAAGCAAGCTGCCTTCCAGAAGCTGAAGGATCTACTCTGCACAAGACAGTGTTCATGTCCACTTCGATCCATCTCTCCCTGTCATTGCAATGCCTCTGAGGTGGGTTTAGGAGCTGTCCTTTTTCATCGCTACCCGGGCAGCAATTAACACCCTAACCCTCATAAGCACTCAAGTGCAGGTACAGCCAGATCCAGAAGGAAGCACTGGCTATCATATATATAAGCTTTGAACAAGTTTCACCAGTTCCTCTATGGCTGATCATTGGTTCTGGTCACAGACCACAAGCCACTCATTACAAGGCAACTCCTGCTCTGGCAGCCAACAGGCTTGCATGGTGGGCCCTGACACTCAGCCACCATTGAGTACAGGAAAATATGCGACCATTGTAATGTAGATGCTCTCAGCCGCCTTTCAGTGGGACAGGATGCCAGCTTTGATGAGGGGGAAAATGGCTCAGATCTTGCCACAGTCTGCACCATCAAAACCTTTAGCTGCAGGAGCAATGGCCAAGGAGTCAGCCAAGGATCCAGTCATTGCCAATGTAATGCACTTCACACAAGAAGGTTGGTCACCAAGAGACAAAGGAGAGGCATCAAATGATAGCTTGGAGGATTTCTGCAAGGTGGCAGTGTCACTGTCCACAGCACATGGGTGCCTTCTGTAAGGGTCCAGAGTTGTCAAATGTTCCGACCAGCCTGAGGCCCCGGGTACTGCAGCTTCTTCACTTGGAACACTTTGGGATGCATTCACCCCGAGAACCTCCATCCTCTCCTCCAACGTCTGGAAAGCAAGGGTCTTTGCTGCCGGTATGGAGAAGTGTGTAGAGTACTTCGGTCATATCCTGACTGGCCAGGGGATTACCAAAGGTCCAAAGATGAATGATGTCATGCAGATGTCAACTCCGGGAAATGGCCCTGGTTTACCAACATTCCTTGGGTCATTTCAGTTTTAGGCCAATAGCAAGTTCCTTCCTGACCTTGCTACGTTAACAGAACCACTTTATCGTTTCACCAAGAAGGACACACCATGCATTTGGGGTACAGAGGAGCAAGCTGCCTTCCAGAAGCTCAAGGATCTACTCTGCGCAGACAAAGTTCTATCGCCAATGCCTTGAAGACCCTCACAGGCACTCAAGAGCCGGTACAGCCAGATCCAGAAGGAAGCACCGGCTATCATATTCGCCTTGAACAAATTTCACCAGTTCCACTATGGCCACTCATTCATTCTGGTCACGGACCACAAGCCACTCGTTACATTGCTTGGACCAAGGCAACTAAGCCAACAGGCTTGCATGGTGGGCACAGACACTCAGCAAGTACCAATACTCCATTGCATACAGGAAAGACACTCTCAGCCGCCTTCCAGTGGGACCTGATGCCAGCTTTGAGGATTTTGACACAGTCTGTACCATCAAAACTTTCAGCTTTCAGCTGGACCCCCATAAACAATGGCCAAGGAGTCAGCCTAGGATCCAGTCGTTGCCATTGCAGTGCACTTCAAATGAGAAGGTTAGCTACCTAGGGACAAAGGAGAGACGTCAAATGATGGCTTGGAGGATTTCCGCAAGGTGGCAGTGTCACTGTCCACAGCACATGGGTGCCTTCTGTATGGGTCCAGAGTTGTCAAATGTTCACACCAGCCTGAGGCCCCAGGTACTGCAGCTCCTTCACTTGCTGGTGATGCAGCGGATGAAGCAGCTGTCCCACATTGCAGTCTACTGGCCAAGAATAGATGAAGACATTGTGTACCTCTGCCACCGGTGTACTGTGTGCAGAGCACCAGATCAAACCATCCATGAATGCTGCCGGAGAAATCGTGGAGCAGAGTGCATGTTGATCACACCATCAACTTCTTGGGGTCCAACTGGCTGGTGCTTATTGAAGCATATTCAGAGTACCCTTGCATCCACTCCACTTCCACAAAGTCCAGCTGCTGGAGCAAAGGTTTTGCTCATTTTGGCATCCCCACACCATTGTGTCAGCCAATGTCTTTTCTGACCACCCATCGCACTGATGCACCTTACCATACTGCCACCAATGGAGAAGTCCCAGAGGAACTGTGTCAGTGGCCTTCATAGTCTGGATCTGGTGCTTTGAAATTGGTTTCACCTGCTGGGCCCATCTCCATTTATTCAAACACACTGCCTCCAAATGCCCTAGTTTCTGGCAGAATCAGCAACTAGCATCATTAAAAGGACAGTCAGCCAACCTGTGGTCCATTTTTCCGCAACATGAACAGGTCCCAGTGGGGAAATCATTAGCTGTTTGGACTTTGTTAAATGATCCTGGACCTGGTGAAGGTGAGCGTCTCTTCAATGCCTCAATCCAATGAATGGGATTCGACACCACACCATGGACCGTCTCTTTGCCACCTTTGCTGCCCCCTCCATCTCCACTGCTGCAGCCACCTCTTTAGTGAAAGTAAAGTCGCCCTCCTTGTGTTTGAACGACACCTTGAGTACGGCCTCATTGTTCACGGAACACATGAAACGGGTCCACATTGCCTCGTCTTGCAGGTCACATATGGATGGAAAGTCACATGTTACCATGTCATGATGAATCCACGCAGCAATATCGAGAATGGTTTCCCCTGGCTTGTGGTCCACAGCACTCCAGAACTTGAAATGCTTGTGGACGATGTAGCACACTGGGTTGAACTGGCCCATCATAAACTCGGAAATTTCATCCAAGGTGAGGTCATTAATGTTCCTGGACGGTGACTGTTGGGATGCGAGGTCGCTAGACAAGTTGTAATGAACGCATGGCTGGTTTTTAGAAACACCTGGGCCTGTTTCTCCACAGGAACGGAGTTTGTTCCAACGAAAGTTTGGAAATGGACCCATAGTTGGTTCATAACTCAGTTGTCACATCAAAGGAGACAAAATTGGGAATGGCGACTGACTGTGAATTTGAAGTTCGTTGCTCTTGCTTGTCTGCCATGCTGGTGAATGCAGTGATAAGCACTTCCATCTGTTTGAGCCCTTCCTCCATCTGCTGTTGATGTGCCTCCAGGTGTTGCTGTTGCTGCACTTCCATGTGTTTCTGCTGTGCCACTATTGAGTTAATTCCATCTTAATGTGAGCAAAGGCTTCCTCCTGTGGTTGAACCCATCTCCAAGCCTTCGTGGCTCACAGTGGCCCCTGTAATGGCTGGTTAATCTGTGCCTAGTTGGGGGAAAACTTGCCCAGCTGTGTTACTATCACCATAACTTGGCCATAAACCAACGCAAGTCGAATGGGATCTCCGGTGGAGGCATGTTCTGGATTGCAGCAGTTTTAGCAGGATCTGGGGATATGTCACTTGGGCTGATGATGCGACCCTGGAACTTCATTGCTGGTTTTGAAAACATGCATTTTTAACATCAGTTCAGCAGCTGGTGTGTCTTGTAGGTGATGATTGTGTCCCTCCTGGGTGTGTCCCAAATACAAGCCCTTGTCCATTTTGGCCAACTACTACATCAAGCTTTGCCTTCCAATATATTCTGCTCATAACCTTCTGGAAGTGTTCAAGGGCATGTGAGATGCCAAATGGTAGATTATTAAATCAATAACATCCAAACGGTGTGATAAATGTTGTGAGAAGTCTTGAGTCCCTGAGAGCTCCTGCTAATAGAGCTAACGTTTCATTTACCTTTTGGAGTGGGTGTACCTCGCATAGGATGCACTCGATTAGAGGTTTTAGGTCCGCCCATGTCCTTACTCACCACTCTTTTTAGGTACCACCACAATGCCCACACACCACTCTGTTGGGCTGTCCACATGGGATATATCACACTCATAAGTTCCATCTTTACAAGCTCCTCTGACCTTTTCTCTCAGCAGTATAGGAACATTCCTAGCTGCATACAGAGCGTGTGGGGTCGCATTTGGCTTCAGTGTAACCTGGTAGGCTTCATCTACTGTGCCCAGACCCTGGAAGAGGTGAGGGAAACGCTGGTAGATGTCATCATTGATTATGAACACTAGCTTCAGTGCTGGAGTAGTGGGGATGCCTGCATGTTCAAGGCGTGTTCGGGCCTGACCCACAACACATTATAGTAGAGCTGATGGACCAAGCTAAACTTTCCCAGACTTACATGTAGAAAGTTTCTCAATGCCTCTGAAGTCTTAAATGCCTTTTCCGATATTACAGAGACATCTGCTCCAGTATCAAACTGTGGTGGCCATTAAACTTGATGTCCACATTCCAAGTGTCTCCTTCAATGGCACGAAGGAATGACGTATCTTTGCAGGATTCCTCTAGTGCCTTGCCACCTATGGTACAAATCTTGCTTGCCTGGCAGCAGGCACTGAAATGTCCACGCTTTTGGAAGTTTTTACACGTTGCTTCCCAGGCTGGGTTTATGATATGGACCTCTGCCACACCTGTAGCATTTAGTGCCAAGAGGGTGGGCTACCTGTTTTCTGCCATACCTGATCCACATTTGTCTCTGAAGGGTTTACGTCACCTTTAAGGATCTGCTGTTGCTCCTTGACCGCCTCCCATTGTCGCACAGCCTTTTACACTTCATCAATTTGGGATCGAGCTGTAAGGGCTGTGTCTCGAATCCCCACAACAGTTCTGTCGCGAATCGCCTCGTGTTTCAAATTGCAGTTTTCTACCAGACTGTGCAGAACGGTCACATATTGCTCCGAAGACACCTCTTCTAACTGGTTACGCCAATTGAAACCAGCCCTTTCGAATATTACATTCTTTCCTACTTCAGTAAAGAACTTGTCGAATTACCCAAGGACAAGCTTGTATTCTTTAAAGTCCTTGTCGGTTATTTTCAAGGACAAAGACGGCTTCTGGAAAGGGTACTGTTGGATTAAGATGAATGCTAGCTATCATTTCGGTTCAAGGCCACTGCCACCCTGTGGTATTTACAATACACCAGTTGTAACGAGTACATGGCTATTAACAAACTGACTCTAGTGAATACATACGATGTTTATAAGGAGTTCCATGGTCGCGTGATTGCTCACATTACCACATCACCAAGGCAACTGTCCAGGCCAACCATTCTGCTGTGTTACTGTCGCATTGTCCATACCAACCATGTCATTCTGCTGGGAGATATAGCTACTGTCAAACCCACCCTGATAGAAGAAGGATCTACTTGTTCAGAACAACCAGCCATCTGGAGGTAACCTTGCAGAACTGGGAGCACAGCTTCTCTCCAGACAAGACGTGGAGGATGCTTGAGGCAACTGGTTGTGCCCACGCACAGTCCTCTATTCTGTATCCACCCTCCTACACACTTGTATGTTCCCCTCCCCATGTACCCACCCTCCTACACCCTCCCTCTATATCACCCTCCCCATGTGTCCACCCTCCAACACCCTCCCAGTTATGTGCATTCAAGTCACTTATGTTACATCCTGACATCATCACGCTGAAGACAGGGAAGGAAGTTTGATGTGCTGTTATATGCATGCTAGACTAAGATCTAGCTGCCAAATGTGGTAGCTACAGAGAACGGTTCCTGTGGTATCATGTACGATCCACAGTCCTGCGGTATAATATGTACAGTCTTATTGGTATAATGTGCATAGCCCTATTAAGTATGTACAGATCTGTGTATTTTCCTATTGGTGATATGTTGGTACAGTCCACCTTATTGGTATAATGTGTACAGTTCTGTGGTATAACATGTGTATAGTCCTATGGTATAATATGCACTATTGGTATATTGTGTAGTCATTTTTACAGATCTTTGAGTCCTATGGTATAATATTTACAGTTCTGTGGCATAATCTTGTGGTATCGATAATGTATGGTATATGTGTAATCCATTGTCTACAAAGGTGTATTAAGTAATTGTGTTTGATGAGTTGAGAAGTTGTTGGCACTTTTGATGAGTTGAGAAGTTGTTGGCACAAAGTTGGAAAAGGAGGTGGCAGTTGTAATGGAAAGCAACATACAGCTCTTCTTTGTAGCTTATCTCTAGGTAGCTTATCTTGATAGCTCTCTAGGTAGCTTATCTCGATAGCTCTCTAGGTAGCTTATCTCGATAGCTCTCTAGGTAGCTTATCTCGATAGCTCTCTAGGTAGCTTATCTCGATAGCTCTCTAGGTAGCTTATCTCGATAGCTCTCTAGGTAGCTTATCTTGATAGCTCTCTAGGTAGCTTATCTTGATAGCTCTCTAGGTAGCTTATCTTGACAGCTCTCTAGGTAGCTTATCTTGATAGCTCTCTAGGTAGCTTATCTCGATAGCTCTCTAGGTAGCTTATCTCGATAGCTCTCTAGGTAGCGTATCTCGATAGCTCTCTAGGTAGCTTATCTTGATAGCTCTCTAGGTAGCTTATCTCGATAGCTCTCTAGGTAGCTTATCTCAAGAGCTCTTTAGGTAGCTTTCCTCCCCTCCCCTCCTGTCCCTCCCTCTTTCCTATCTCTCCCTCTGTTTTCCTCTCTCCATCTTCGTCTCTCCTGTTCATGGGCAGAGGTAGGCTCCCTGCTGGCATATCCAAGGTGAGTGTTGGAAGGGGTTGGTGTAGTTACTTTTTAGTAATACATGTAGACTTTAAAGTATAATAACTATGCCAAGCAATCCACCTGTGCCCCCCCCCCACCCCCCACACACACACCATATAACCAGAATTCACTTGTAAATTTGTTCATCTCATGTCTAGCTCCAGTTCCTGAATCCACCCCTCCTCTGGGTTATCATCTGAAAGGTAGCACTATAGTCCATACTCCAGCAGCTGAATCCACGTCACTTTTACATGTAAGTTTAATAATGGGTTATGATAATAGGCTGTGAATAAATCTTGCGTTGCTGCAGCTGGCTGTTCTGTTGTCTGCTCATCTGAGTTGTTGTGTCTATACTGGTAAGTGCACTTTATATTATTACTCACCATGTGTTCAACTGTAGTAAGTGTATTTAAAATTAAATTTGGATTGAAGCATCAAATTTTTTTTTAACCCTTCACTGAATTAATGTTCATCAATACAACTGTTACTTATTAACAGAACTGTTGCTTATGATTTGGAATAAAATATCATTCTTGCTATTTACTTCCTGACTTTAGCTATGCCCTCTTCTGCACCTTCAACCCTGCTGCTCGCTGCTAGCTGAGATGTAAAATTCGATTTTAAAAAGAAAAAAATAACATATAAGAAAAGCTCTCTCCTGCTAGTGCTGCCATTCGAACTGCGGATTCTGCTGCTGCTCGGTCTGCATTGTTCTCTGTCGTCAGTTCTGGCCATTGGTGAGTAGTGGAAGGGGTTTGTGTAGTTACTATTTAGTAATAAGTGTAGAGTTTAAAGTATAACACCATGCCAAGCAATCCACCTGTGCCCCCCCCCCCCCCCCCCCCCCCCCCATATACCCAGAATTCACTTGTAAATTTCATGTCCAGATCCAGTTTCTGAATCCACCCCTCATCTGGGTAAAGGTCTCTGAAAGGTAGCACTATTGTCCTGAGGTAAGCATACTCCAGCAGCTGAATCCACCTCTCCTCACTTGTACATGTAAGTTTTATAATGGGTTATGATAATAGGCTGTGAATAAATCTTGCTTTGCTGCAGCTGGCTGTTCTGTTGTCTGCTCATCTGAGTTGTTGTGTCTATGCTGGTAAGTGCACTTTTCTTGGTTCTATACCATGTTTTTCAACTGTAGTAAGTATAGTTCAAATTTAAATTTGGATTGAAGCATCAAAAAATAGTATTTTTTAACCCTTCATATGATTAATACTCATTAGTAGAACTGTTACTTATTAACAGAACTGTTGCTTATGATTTGCAATATACTTTTTACTTCCTGACTTTACCTATGCCATCTTCTGCACCTTCAACCCTGCTGCTCACTGCTAGCTGAGAAATAAAATTCGATTTTATTTATTTAAAAAAAAACTTCTCTCCTGCTAGTGCTGCCATTTGATCTGCTGATTCTGCTGCTCCTTGGTCTGCATTGTTCTCTGTCATCAGTTCTGGCCATTGGCCTTCTGCAGACAGTTATCTATGGCATCAATATCCCCAAGGTTGGAAATGATTGTTTCAAAAGGAAGGAATATGTTCTGTCTGTATCACTCTTTTAACTTGCCTTATGTTAAATATTTTAATTTTTTCTTGTTTGACATGGTTTCAGGTAATGCTCGTTCTAGATAGGAGATTGCAACCACATGTACCTTGTGAATCAGCATCACATCTGGCTTGCAACATGTTAGCTGTTCTGAATGATGGATGGAGGGACCAAATGCCAGTAAGTACTACTGCATTGCAGCTAATTAATCATAGCCACGGCATGTATTATAAAATGAGTACTTCTTTTTAGCATATATTAATTGCAAGTGATTTAACCTGACTGTCGGTACAGCATGTATTAACCATTCACACATGTACTTTGATGTATGCCTGCAAACACTTACAATGCATTCATACATAGCCAAAAAAAAATCATAAAAGTGCTCGACTCGGCCATCAATAGTGTGAAGCTCTGCCATTGATATAATAGTGAAATTACATGTTAAAAGTCTCATTGCAGTCAATTTTGACAACGTGTTGAGTATTGATCATGTAATTTATTGATTGTACTCAAGGCAGCTGTCACCCAGTCATCCCTTACAGTCCCCTGTGTTCCAGTGATGCAGCTCCTGAATCCAATGCACCTCTGGGCTAGGGTCTCTGAAAGGTAGCCATGTCCCCCCCTACACCCTCCCTTCAAGTTCCCTTCCTACACCTCACACAGTGATGCAGTGTCATAAGTGAGGAGACATCTTGTGTTGTGAACACTCCTATGGAAGAGAGATCACTTCTGGTCCCCCAAACACACGCCATACACCTCACCCAGTATATCCGACCCCACAATGATTATTGTATACAATGGTACCTGTGTGATCTGGTGTGTGTGTGTACCATGTGGAAGGGTTTTATGCTCTTACCAGCACCATGTGCGTAGGTCCAAGGCACCTGCGTTATCTGCTGTGTGTGTGTGTGTGTGTGTGTGTGTGTGTGTGTGTGTGTGTGTGTGTGTGTGTGTGTGTGTGTACTTTATTGGTATAATGTGTACAGTTCTGTGGTATAAAATGTGTATAGTCCTGTGGTATAATATGCATAGTCCTATTGGTATATTGTGTACTCCTGTGTACATATCTATGAGTCCTATGGTTATAATACATAATCCTGTGGTATCATGTATATGTATGGTGTATATGTAATCCTAATAAAACCTTGTACAAAGGTTTATTGTCTCCAAAGGTGTATTTAAAAGTGATTGTGTTGATGATGAGTTGAGGAGTTGTTGGCACTAAGTTGGAGAAGGAGGTGGCAGTTGTAATGGAAAGTAACATACAGCTCTTCTTTGTATCTCTAGGTAGCTTATCTCGATAGCTCTCTAGGTAGCTTATCTCGATAGCTCTCTAGGTAGCTTATCTCGATAGTTCTCTAGGTAGCTTATCTCGATAGCTCTCTAGGTAGCTTATCTTGATAGCTCTCTAGGTAGCTTATCTTGATAGCTCCCCTCCCCTCCCCTCCCCTCCCCTCCCCTCCTCTCCCCTCCCCTCCCCATCTCTCCCCTCCCCTCCCCATCTCTCACTTCCCTACTTCTTCTCCATCTCCCCATCTCCATCCCATCTTCCTCTTTACTCCTGTACATGGGCAGCATATCCAAGGTGAGTAGTGGAAGGGGCTTGTGTAGTTACTTTTTAGTGATACGTGTAGAGTTTAAAGTATAATAACCATGCCAAGCAATCCACCTGTGCCCCACCCATATACCCAGAATTCACTTGTAAATTTCATGTCCAGATCCAGTTCCTGAATCCACCCCTCATCTGGGTAAAGGTCTCTGAAAGGTAGCACTATTGTCCTGAGGTAAGCATACTCCAGCAGCTGAATCCACCTCTCCTCACTTGTACATGTAAGTTTTTTAATGGGTTATGATAATAGGCTGTGAATAAATCTTGCGTTGCTGCAGCTGGCTGTTCTGTTGTCTGCTCATCTGAGTTGTTGTGTCTATGCTGGTAAGTGCACTTTTCTTGGCTCTATATTGATACTCAACTGTAGTAAGTATAGTTTGGATTGAAGCATCAAAAAATAGTATTTTTAACCCTTCATATGATTAATACTCATTAGTAGAAGGGTTACTTATTAACAGAACTGTTGCTTATGATTTGTAATATACTTTTTACTTCCTGACTTTACCTATGCCCTCTTCTGCACCTTCAACCCTGCTTCTCGCTGCTAGCTGAGACGTAAAATTCGATTTTATTTATAAACAATTTTCTCTCCTGCTAAGTGCTGCCATTTGAAGTGCGGATTCTGCTGCTCCTTGGTCTGCATTGTTCTCTGTCATCAGTTCTGGCCATTGGCCTTCTGCAGACAGTTATCTCTGGCATCAATATCCCCAAGGTTGGAAATGATTGTTTCAAAAGGAAGGAATATGTTCTGTATCACTCTTTTAATTTGCCTTATGTTAAATATTTTAATTTTTTTCTTGTTTGACATGGTTTCAGGTAATGCTCATTCTAGATAGGAGATTGCAACCACATGTACCTTGTGAATCAGCATCACATCTGGCTTGCACCATGTTAGCTGTTCTGAATGATGGATGGAGGGACCAAATGCCAGTAAGTACTACTGCATTGCAGCTAATTAATCATAGCCACGGCATGTATTATAAAATGAGTACTTCTTTTTAGCATATAGTAATTGCAAGTGATTTAACCTGACCGTCGGTACAGCATTAACCATTCACACATGTACTTTGATGTATGCCTGCAAACACTTACAATGCATTCATACATAACCAATAAAAAAATCATAAAAGTGCTCGACTCGGCCATCAATAGTGTGAAGCTCTGCCATTGATATAATAGTGAAATTACATGTTAAAAGCCTCATTGCAGTCAATTTTGACAACGTGTTGAGTATTGATCATGTAATTTATTGATTGTACTCGAGGCAGCTGTCATCCAGTCATCCCTTACAGTCCCCTGTATTCCAGTGATGCAGCTCCTGAATCCAATGTACCTCTGGGCTAGGGTCTCTGAAAGGTAGCCATGTCCCCCTTCCTATACCCCCTTCCTACACCCTCTATGGTCTCCCTACACCCTCCCTTCAAGTTCCCTTCGTACACCTCACACAGTGATGCAGTGTCATAAGTGAGGAGACATCTTGTGTTGTGAACACTCCTATGGAAGAGAGATCACTTCTGGTCCCCCAAACACACCCCATACACCTCACCCAGTATATCCGACCCCACAATGATTAATGTATGCAATGGTACCTGTGTTATCTGGTGTGTGTGTACCATGTGGGAGGGTTTTGTGGTGTTCCCATCCTCTTACCCAGCACCATGTGCGTAGGTCCAAGGCACCATTCTCCCTGCATCAAAATGCTTCCTCTTGTGACCACTGCTACAAAGGCAGGCTGACATGCTGGGTTAGGTGAGTGTGTGTGCTGTGAGGACTGAGTTCTGCTGTGCATGTGCATATGTGTGCGCAAGAGTTTCAGAGAAGTTTTGATATAGGAGGATTTCAGTATTATTGCCTCAAGTATCAATAGCAATTGATCAGAAACTCCTGCAAGTGTTTATTTAGCCCCAAGTATGGTGCATTTGGTACAAACTCACTTACATTATAGCTAGGTGGAAGAGTGAGGTAGCTTTTATCATGGGATAGTTTTTGTGTGCTTGACATTGCTGGCCTGGCCCTATCACCATTCCTTCTAGCATGTGGGTGTTTGTACAAGATGTAATACATGTGTGCGCTTGTCATGTCAGGAATCTTGAGCACAATTTTATTCCTGCATTTGTATACCGCTTTACACCTTCTATCTCTAGCTTCCTACCATTAGTGAGCTTAGCATTAAAATTGCATATCTCTGTTGCTCATTGCTCCTTACAGCAGTCACTTTAGTAAATTCTAGGTTTTGTTTAGTAATATCACACACATCAAATACAGATTGGATAACAATTGCCAAAATTTAGAGTCTTGTATTTTTTCCCCTTGTTGGTGGGAGATGCAGCCAGTGTAGATCAATTAAACAATTTTGTGAAGGTGAACATGGCTTAGACCAGCGTCCTTAGGATGGGAACTGTAAGTTCACGTTCTCTTTCCCCACGTAGTATTTGTACTAGGGTGGGAGGGGCCAGTGTATGGCCAACAATTGTCAATTAAGTCAGGGGTGTTTGACTCATCCATCAATAGTGTCAGGCTAGTTTGCCAAATGTGCCAGGGCTATGTAAAATCCACTGCCATTCATGTTAAAATCCTTTATATGAATTCATTACAGTTGCTTAGACATAATGTTGAATTACTCTCCTTTCCCTTCCTCCCTCATCTCGTATAGCTGCATGCTTCCTTGGTGGTCACTTAGGTCTGCTGCTGACCCTTTGGATCGTGGTACTGATGTTGCCTCAAGACTGACCTCAATGCCATTGAAACTGAAACCTCCAACAGGTTTTAAGAGTGATCTAAAGCTGGCAGGCATTGAGGATGAGAACAGTCAAGTGCCCAGGCAAATCAAGACACTCACCAGAGTACTGTCCTCAAATCTATCCAAGCAGGAGCTGCGTAGCGAGCTGATCACACCTCCGAAACAATCAAGAAAAGCACCAACTCCTAGGCAGCAGGTCAGGGCTCCTCCCATAGAGGGTGTGGCCTCCACTGGGCCAATAAAGCCTGCCTCTCCCCCCTCCCCCCTCCCCCCTCCCCCCAAAAAAGAGAATATCCCTATGGCTGCTGTGTATGGCCATGAATAGTGTCCCAAGTATTGTATCATCTGTGACCATCCATCCTACAAGACATCTGTCATTCATAGTGATACTGGGCATGACATAATTGCTAACGTGACAACATGGCAAGCATGACACCATGACAGCATTGCAAACATGGCTAACATGACACCATTGGCTTGTCTTTAACATTCCATACATACACGGTTAAAATAATGGAATCGTGCCAAGCAATTCACCTGTGCACAAGCGGGAAATGCATTACAACAAGAATTCACTTGTAAATTTGTTCATCTCATCTCCAGCTCCAGTTCCTGCATCCACCTCTCCTCTCGGTTAGGGTCTCTCAAAGCTAGCGCTATAGTCCAGACTCCAGAGGTGGGCATGCTCCAGCAACTGTTCCAATCACCAGTGCTTCCAGTTACGTTCTGAAGTTACCAGTGTTTCCAGTTACCTATTCCAGTTTTGTGTTTCCAGTTGCCTGTTCCATGTCACCAGTGCTTCCAGTTACATACTCAAGTCACCAATGTTTTTTCAGTATAATATATACTGGGTATCTATTGGTATAATGTATGCGGTATAAGTCCTATTGGTATAACATGTATAGTCCTGTGGTATAATATGTACATTCCTATTTGATATAATATGTACTGTCCCATTGCTGTAATATGTACAGTCTTGTGGTATAATATGTACAGTCCTGTCTATATAATATGTACAGTCCTGTCTATATAATATGTATAGTCATATTGGTATATGTACAGAGTACAATCCTACAGTCCTGTGACATAATCATGTATGATATATGTTTAATTCTATGGTTTCATGTACAATCCTGTAGTATGCCATAATTAAACCTTGTATTTGTCAAAAAATGTTTTTTAAATGTATACATATGTATTGCATATGAGAAAGTGAATTGGATTTTGGTGTCCACGAAACATGTGTTGATGATGAGTTGAGAAGTTGTTGGCACCAAGTTGGAGAAGGAGGTGGCAGTTGTAATGGAAAGCAACATACAGCTCTTCTTTGTAGCTTATCTCTAGGTAGCTTATCTTGACAGCTCTCTAGGTAGCTTATCTCGATAGCTCTCTAGGTAGCTTATCTCGATAGCTCTTTAGGTAGCTTATCTTGATAGTTCTCTAGGTAGCTTATCTCGTTAGCGTTGGCCATCTGATCCCTAATATGATCTTTTTCTTTGGAGTGATTCTTTATTTCCTTTTAAAAAGCTGTCCACTCCTTCACTGGTATTATTATTATTTGTCTTGGGTTAATTTTCTTTTATATAATTTCCTTTTTTTCAATTACTTTTATTTATTTTTAATATTTCATGTATTTTTATTTATTTTTTAGTAGTTTTTTTGTAAAAAGTATTGGTCAGCATCGGTCTGAATATGATTATTAATACAACAATATATAGTCAAGTTACTTATGAAGTGGTGGAGCTTCATTGAAATCATCAAACTTCACGACACTCCACATCTCCACATCAGCTATCACCAAATCAACAACACCACCTCTACATCAACAACACACTGCTTTTTTACCACCTTCTTCACATCACTGACCACCACCTCCAATTTGAGGGCCATCGGATTGAGAACTCCTGTCCTGCACAACTTCATCAAATTGGTGCTGATGCCATTGCAAGCAGTTGTGGTCTTGAGTGCTCATTCACGCAAAGCGTGTAAATAGAATAAGATGGCCAGGACCTTCTGTTGTTCATTTGTACCTTTCCTTGACTTGTTCTTTTGTACTTTCTATTTCTATTTCTAGACTTGTTCTTTTGTACCTTCTATTTCTGGGTGTGTTCTTTTGTACCTTCTATTTCTGGGTGTGTTCTTTTGTACCTTCTATTTCTAAGCTTGTTCTTCTCTTATATATGCATGCATGTATGTATTTCATTTGTATCATATTGACTATCAAGTGACATGCATGCGCGCCATATAGGATGAGTACTTGTACAAATCCCAGCTGGCAGGCCATGGATATTAAATTAGATATCCATGGTTTACAGACGTTTGCTCTCGTCCGCTACGCAAAGATATAAACATGTAATTAAAATAAAACGGGCATTCTATTTTCTAAATATTACAGACCTACAAATCTGAAATTCTGTTCTCAATTTAGGTCTGGAATTTTTACCGGGTAGCGACGTAACTACTAAGGTATACATTCCCGCCCGACAGACTCACGTACGGTTGGTGTTCTAAAGTAATCGCGTAGTTCGTTCGCCACTTTTAGCTGGCAAAGTAGATAAATGGAGCGGCAATATATAGAATGGTTTGTGTTTTGCTAATCGTATTCATGCAATTTTACCCAATGCCTAGAATCTCTGGTTTAGCTGTCAAGTGTGCATCTCATTATAAACTAAATGTGATTTTCCGTACTCATTTACTACCATGTCCCCCATGCAACCGAGATGTCAAAAATTCATATATTATCATGATAAGTACACTATAGCTGTTACTGTTTTTTCCCTATCACGACGCCTAGATGATCTGTGTACTTGATAGATGGGTCATCGTAGACGTACTCGAATTGTTTGACTACTGTAAAGCCACAACACTCAACAAACTTGACATACGTTGATATGCCTTCGTAAAGAAACCCACTATATTTGAATCCACCAATTTCTTTAGCGCTGGGGACGTAACCTACTTTAGTATGAACTACTTCGCCGACTCCTTCATCCACGCGTTTTTGTTCCTCTTCCGAGACGCTGTGACCCGTGCGGGTAGTGGTTGCTTGTAGTATTAAATAGCCGCCACTTTTGACGAGGCCAGACAGCCTTCTTATGGCCTCACCCAGAAGCTCGGCAGATGTGCAGACGCAGTCCAAACATGACAGACAACTAACGACGTCGTAAGGACCCTCGAAACCAGGTGGCACGCCTTGGCCTGCTAAAACGTCGCAGTGCACCACGTCATCCAGCACCCTTCTCATTAGTTCTTCTCTTTCCGTCGCCTCCTGGTCCGTACCACTGCGCCCTTCAAGCTTCAAGAAGAACCTGATGTTTTCCTTCCAATTGAAGCCCTCGGGATCATTCTTCCACCAACGCTTCACGGCAGTCCTGTTGGTACTGGCATAGTCGGCGTGGATGTAGCGAGAGGTCTTTCGGGCACTGGCAATCAGTGGGATAACACTGGGGCCACCGCCGACATCCAGCATCTCGATGCTGCCATCTGCAAACTGAGAAAAGAGCTCCACGAAAGCAGATAGCAGATTGGCGTAGAATCCCAGTTTCCCTGCACAGAATTCGTTGAGATACACATTGGCATCAAAACTATCATACTGCTGCTGTTCAACACGGGCGTTCGACATTGTGTGGGGTGTGGTCGTGAGCGCGCGCGCAATATAACTTAAGTTAACGCGCTATATATAACGCCTACATGTACGTATGCATGTAGTACGTGGACAGCCGTTTGCGGCCATTGAAATTTAAGGTCCGAAATACAGAAACGATAACGTAATGACCTAGCAACGAGCCTTGACCGTGGCTTCGAAACGTGAGACTACATCATATCACGAGACCGTAACCATATCTATGCCGTAACAAAAAATACTTACTCAACTGCAAGTCTGGGGACCCGACTGATGGTTTATACAACCCTGCATCAGTCGGGTCCCCAGATTACTCAACTGCAGCGGCGTAGGAAGGAGTTTAAAAGGGGGGAGGGGGGGGGGGGGGGGGGGGGGCAAACTTTGATCAGACACGTAGGAAGTAGTTGAATGGCCAAGCGCAGAGCCCCAGAAACTAAAATATTTCCTACAATGTCTGCATTTTTGGCTCAGGATGACAGGAAAAGTTTTACGCATTTTTTTGTAGCACTGAAATCCTCGGAACAGAAGCACTTAGCGTCCCTGACAGCATTTTTTGCTGGCATGTCTGATGGCAAGACCTTCTCATGCATCCCCCTTGCAAGTAGATCCTTCACTGAAAAGGCGATACATCATCTTGAATCAACCCCTGTCTATTGCCAGCGCTGCTTTAATAACATAGTACTCTGCCCGAAAGTAGCGGCACACAATTAAATGTATATATGTGGATTAATTAATGGACCGCCTGATATAGCTAAAAGTAGTTTTAGCATTTCATATTCATAACTAGTCATTTGGCTGAAACGCTAAATTCAGTGGTTCTGAATCACGGGGTAGCGAGTTCGAATCCTGCAAAGATTGGTGATTTTTCACCCGAGGAGTTTGGCAAAATAAGGGTTTGGGCCCGCCTCTCATCCTCCCATGATGCAGGTTTGACAACTTGCAATTGCCTGCATGCCCCCGGCTTGATTCCCACTTCGACAAATAATCGCATTAGTCCGCTTTACATCCGCATATATAAGGCTTACTGATACTTTTTTTTTCTTTTTAATGATTTACTTCTGCTGGGCTGAGTGATGTGATCACATATTATTTGCGTTGGTATTTACAGCATAATTGTGATATTAATTAAGTAAGGTTTGAAAAGATATACTGATAAATTATATATATTTTTCACTAAGTTAAATACATGCATAAGTTACATAACTATTGGCATATCATTAAAACAAGAAAGAAATGCACAGGAACATAGGATGAAAGCACGCCGCTAAAATTTCAGTGTGTACTCCATCATCAATTAAACCTAGACCACATTGCCATTTCACCGGCTCTAGAAGCCTCATAAACCTATGCAAAAACACAGGTTAGCAGATATCAAGATTGCAACTGATCATGAATGAAACTTTTCCCTGCAAGGCTAGCTAGATATACGTATAATTGTATACGTACGCTTGATAAAATGCTCTGTGTAGGAGACCGTCAGCTGATCATGAAACAACAAACGGTTGTATATAATTATTTAAATAGTGTTTCGTTTTGAAAGATGAATTCTTTTAAAACTTCACGTCCAAGGATGTACCCCGCAGTTATAATATTCATACCAGAATCATTTATTGTACACGACATGTACATGTACGAACGCGTGTAACCGATATACATTTTCAGCCGCTTCTGGAGGTAGACCTCGGGCGAAAAATGGTCAGGCCAATGGTCATCGTGGGGAGGGTGCGGGAGAGGGGTACCTCTCCCGCCCAGCCAGCTAGGGGAGTGCTGTGCCCCAGAACAGGCCAGAAGCCAACGCTTTTTGCATTTAAACTTTTTGCATTTAAACTTGAGACGTTACAAAACTTTGTTACTACACTATTCACTACAGTGCAATTCATAAAAAAATTACGCATTAATGTGTAGTATCGCTGGTGTGAAAGTGTGTGTGTGTGTGTGGGTGGGAGGTGGGTGGGGCGGGGGGGCATGGCCCCCCCCCCCCTTTTAAAAGTGGAAAGACAGTTGCCCCTCCCCCCGCCCCCTTTTCCTACGCCACTGAACTGCATCCTCATGAGGATTGCTCTGACATTTGTTTCTATGAGGGTCAGACGGTAGACCAAGCTGGCCATATAGATTGCATAGAGCTTGAGACGTAATGCTGTTAGTTCTCACAGCCAACCGTGCATGATCAGATGCCAACTGAGACAGAGCTTGCCTTGCATGCTTCTGCACCGACTTCCCAGGCCCCGTAGGTCTGTACTACAAGTGAATGCTTTGTTGTAGGGCGTTCCAGTGTGGGAACGAGTGTTGTTTGAGCATTGGCAGTTTCACAACGACTATCCAAATACAGGTACGTAGGCCTACGCTTCAATAGATAGTATGCACAGAGGCTGGGAACGAGGTACATTCCAATGTTACGCCACACCGTACCCACTGGGAATAATTCTATGGCGGCGAAATACGTGTTTCGTGCATTTTGTACCTGAAAGGAACGTTTTGGTTTTTTCGAGCGCAAGTACGGGGTGGGCAAGCTAATAACTCTTTAGAAAACGAGTCATTTTCGTTTTATCTGAATAACCTAATAATCCTACTTGTCCTATACTTAGTAGGCGTTGTTAGCGGGCGAACAAATAACAACGTGTTTTTCCACTTGAAACATGCATAATTGCCATCCGCCGCCATAGAATTATTCCCACTAGTGGTAACATTCTCGTTCCCAGCCGCGGTGCATACTGTATTTTAATTAATTGTAATATACATCTCAAATAATATTAATATATCTGTAATATGGTGTTCGAGAGCGTACTGGTGCAAGTTCTTAACCGCTTTCTAGGCGCTTATGTGGAAAACTTGGACCCTTCTCAGCTTAAGGCAAATGTTTGGAGCGGTACGAAATTCAGACACATAAACTGTTCGCAGCCCCTTTGTCCTGCAGCTATGTTGTGTGGCTGTGAGCGACACGTGCTTCTTTAATAACACTGTATTCCTCCGTAGGCGACGTTAAGTTAGGCGGTTTGAAGCTGAAGCAAAATGCATTGGTAAGGGCGTTGCATGTTCGCGTCCTTTCAACCCATACTTATAAGCTTCTACTCTTAACAGGACAAACTTGACCTACCGTTCAGGATATTTGCCGGTTATTTAAGTAAGTTTATTTGCTCCGGCACTTATTTTTTTTCCTTGCTGTGTAATGATACGTGCCTGTCTATCTTGTTTTCATGTTTACAAAAAAAAAAGTTAAGTGTGTGTGTGTGTGTGTGTGTGTGGGGGGGGGGGGGGGGGGGGGGGGGGACTGCGTACATGTAAGTGCCTTTGTTTTCAGCTCTGCACCTTCGTGCGTGCGTACGTATGATACTGTATTTATGATTGCCCGTGGTCGTTATATTAAACTCCCCTTCAATTTTGTTACAGACAAGTTCAGCATGAAAGTGCCCTGGTCGAACCTGTACTGGTCGAACCTGTACACGGATCCAGTCATAGCGGAAATTGATGGTGTCTATATTGTAGCTGGACCCGCCTCAGGTGAGCCAAAGGGCCTCTGCAGGTATAGTAGTGCTGCTGCTTTTGAAGTGGTTAGCACTGTACAATGTACATGTATGTACTCACTATTAAATGTGTTGATGGTTTTGTAGTGTTAGGTCTTGTGGATGTTAACAATGGGATCTCTCAGTTGGATGTAAACGCATCCCCCCCCCCCCCCCCCCCCCCCCCCCAAAAAAAAAAAAGAAAAAAGAAAAGAAAAGAAACTGAATGCTAGTTGTATGATTTTTTCTGAGTATTGGTAAAAAAACTTGGGGGTTTGCAGTAGCTTCAGGCTATCACTGTTGATGGATTTTGCAGCTGAATTATAATTTAATGGCTTTAACAATGCATGTATTATAGGCTTTCAATAAGAAGAACTTTCAGAAGCCATTACAAATTTGTACTAGTTTTATTCTGATTTAAAGGAGGCAACGGGAGTCCTGGACAGTCTATTTATGTACTATGCACTGATATCAACAGACTGACCAGGAGTTGTAAATTTATGATCTGCTAAGTAGTTCACCCATTGTTTCTAACAATCTCATATCTATCCTGTGTGTAGCAACACTAGTGCAAGCAAGCAGTCAATTTCAGAAGCAAACTTAGCGTTAAAACCACGTAACCTATTTAAGTACTTGTACATCTGATGTTCTAGGATGTATGTTCTTGGAAGGTGTGTAGTTGTGTAGTTCATACTGGTCTCAGCCGAATACATTTGTTGAGATTTTGTACTTGATGGTACTGTTTTATGTGAGTACTGGACATTCCTTATCTTTTGAAATGGTAATTTAGAGTCTAAACCATTACCATAATGTGTGCAAGAATTGATGTACATGTAAGTACCTAACAAAGTTACTTATTCAAGACATTGTAATTTACAGACTGGTACAAAAAGGATGGTTGTATTTTTTAAATACGATTTATTATAATTTGGAATACTGGCTTGCAATGAATTGTTTGTTTGCCAAATATGGACATGTTTTGTTTGTTTACCTCTTTGGTTTCAATGCTGGGATGCTATTTACAACATGAAGCATTATATACACATACAACTTCCACGAAATAAGTCTGTTTTACATGTACAAATAGTTGCCCTGACGTGAAAGGTCTGTCCTGTATTTGTTTGTTCTGTTTTTGTAACATATAAAGCAAGGGATCCTCTTGACTACTGCACTCAGATTATGCATGGTAAAGAGATAATTCAAACACTGTTATATTGAAAACATAATGGTGATTTCAATCATACAAAACTTTGCATGAATCCTGGTACATGTACTGAAAACTCACTTGTTGGCATACATACCTTAATGTACACAGTAAAGGTACCAAATAAGGGACAACCACATCAAAGCAGTTGTTGTAAGAACACATGCACATGTACATGTAGCTGCATGGGGTCTGACCTACCTAAATATATATTTTCCATTGAGGTCTTTACAGCACACACACACTGCTGGGAATGGCTGATAAGCGCAAAGGCTATTCCCCACAGTGGCTGTTGAAGCCTACAAGGCCAAAAAAGGCACAATCTGTGAGATTGCTTCCGCTAGCTGAATGAGCAAATCCACTCTGATTCGTTTAGCAACTGGAGAAGTACACATGTATTGATAGATGACAGGCAAGAGTGGGCGCAAAACCAACATTGTCACAAGCGTCTGAGGCTCACTTAATTGAAGCAATTGTATTTATGAACCTTACAGGTGTGGGAATGATAAAAGAAGAGGTTTTCAAAGCTGCGAAGACACTAGCAGCAGTACGTTTAAGGGGGAAGATGGGCTTTGTACCGAACACTGGTAGAATGGGTTTCAAAAAAGAGCTGCAGGGTTTGGCACTCCAATCTCCTTGTGTGTGACTCCAATCTCCTTGTATCCACACAATCTATCTCATAGCCACGCACTGTCCCATCTATGTACAGTTTCTGAACTTGTTCCAGAGCGAGTTATGGAGCATGGTCTATTAATAGACTTCGTCAATCTTGATGAAATGCAGATTGTGCTTGACCCAACCCAAAAGCGTGTGGCTGTAATCTGTGGAACCAAGCGTATTAAACAAAATCACTGGCATCTGGAGTTCACAAATTGCAATGGTTGATGCCATTGTATCTGATGGCACAGCTCTACCCCCCTACATTCATCTTCCAGGGAAAAGCAGTGGCACACGAGATGGCCAACGCAGCACACAACTGATCCAAAAGTGTGGACTTGCCCACAGTGCCAGTGGCGGGATTAAACGGAATATACCACGAAATTATTAAACATTTGATTGATTCCTTCCTGCAACTTGAAACACGGGGATACAATCTGATTATCGGTGGTCATGAGGCACACAACTCCCCTACATGTATATGCTGAACAGTTAGCTATTGCCAACAAGCTTGACATCGTTCTCATGCATGCATGCTTTCTCATACCAGCCATCTGGTACAACATCTGGATGCAGGAGTGTTTGTGTAACGGGCCACCTAGTGTAACTACGTGATGACTGACACGCTCGAGACTCAGAGGAACACGACGCTAAGTTTCATTCAAAGGTCAACCCATATCACTATGCATGCACATATATAAGCATACCCAGAATAGGCCGGCTGACCCTGAGGTCAGGCCGCCGTAACAATAGGAGTCGCACGGCCTTTCTGCTGCAGCAATGACCAAATGCTCAGCATCCCATCTTATTCTCCCGCAAGATGTTCTAATGATATTCACTGATGCCTCTCATAGGTCATTTACAAGGGACAGTATTATACATATGTAAGTGTGTTCCAAAAACGCAGGTCTAGCTCGTCTTAGTGGGGTAGATGCTCTTCCAGAAGTCAGGATGGGATCACAGGATGGCAATATGTGGTGTGCCTGGAGCCGCTGCCCTCTCTGATAAAATCTCTATTGAGAGCTTTATAGCAGGTGGTGTGGCTTCAAGAGGTGAAGAAGGGTGTTGGTCTTGGTGTTGCTGTAATGACAATAGAAGAAGATCCTGCAGTTATACTTGCAACTGTTGATGTGATAGCAACTTTGAAAACGTGAAGTATATCGTAGATGTTTTACAATTGTGTTGCAGAAATATTCAAACCTGTGTGCAGTTTAAAATGGGTGTTAACCACTCCCTCTCCACTTTGCCATTTGCAGAAACTATTGATGTGTACACAAAAGGCGGCACATATGTTTCCTTGTATATGTGATTTCTGGGCTGCCTTTTGTGTATGCACCAATGGTTTTTAATTTATAATGCAAACGGGGAGGGAGGAGGGAGGAGTGGTTAGCTCCACTAACAACTATGGCGGCCCAGCTGCGACACTACCTGGACGACTTCCTCTTGGTTGGCCCTCCTGGCCAGAACACCTGTGAGGAGGTGATGTCTAGGATGCTTCCTTGTATATGTGATTTCAGGGCTGCCTGTTGTGTACACACCAATGGTTTTTTAATTTGCATGCAAATAGCAAGGGAGGAGGGAGGAGTGGTTAAATCCATTCATGCCTAAATTTTGGCCTCCCACACCAGCTGTCAGGTACGATGCAGACACAGACCTCAGGGAACAGAGGGAAGCCAAAGAGAAGCAGCTGAAACATGTGGACGAGACAAAGAAGAAAACTGAGGTCAAAGGTTAGCCACATACTACCTTACACACCCTGTTTGCTTCTCTAACTATGCTCTTTCTCCTCCATCCTCTGCTTCTCAGAGGATAAGCCAGAAGAAGCCCCAGGATTTGTGGAGAAATTGGTCACTCAGATTGTCAAGAACCTCAGGGTATGTCTCACTCCTAGATCTATGTTTTTTCCCCCCCTTCTTTCCCCACTTTCCACCTCTGTCCTGTCCTCCATCCACTCCTCTCTCTGTGGTCTCAGTCATTCTCATCCTAGGTGAAAGTGAGAAACATTCACATTCAATATGAGGACTCTGTAAGGCTTGCTGGAGAATGTTAATAGTTGGCTACAAATTGTCTTTGCACATGTACACTGTAGATGTCGAACCATTCATCACCTTTCTCCTTTGGAGTATCTCTTGATAGTCTGTTTATGGAGGTTTGTTAATAACGGGCCTTAATTATGGATAGCTGTTTACTGTTGGTGTACATGTACGTAGGGATTGGGAGGAACGTGCACATTGTAAAGTGTACATGTACTTTGTGATACCACACTAATGTTGACATGTATTGTTGGCCATGTACATGTACTTAAGCATTTTTCTTCCCTTTTCTTGGATCCATTTGAGCTAATAAAATAGCTATATTTTCCTGTGTTCTTTTTTTTTTTTTTTTTGCACATTTCCAACTAATCTACACCTTCCTCAAATATGTTTTTGAATATTGCTTGTCTTAAAAATACATGTGTAATGGAATCTTTTGAAAAAGATCGAAAGTTGATAAATGTCATATCTGGTGGACAGTGGTTGCCTAGTGATAATGTGTCATGTTGGTGGAAGTTTAAGCCTTTCGGTATTCTCTTGCGCATGGCAATAGCCCGGGCCCATCCCTTCCCTGGGGGGAAATATTGCTGATCAAACTACATGTACACTGCCCGCAGCAGTCGTCTAGACATACATGCACCAGGAGCCTTTTTTATTGTGTGAATGGACTCGCATGCATTAACTATGGTAATTATAAGAGTGGATTTTAACTTCAGCTGCCACATACATGTACTAGCATTTTACGATTTATCGCCACTGAACAGAGGAATCCGGAAAATTTGTAAATCACTTCTGGTAATTCTGGTGTGACACTTTTGAGTGTCATCATCACTAGGCAACCAATGTGGTTTGTTTGTCAGACACGTCATTTATCGACTTCCAAACTTTTGTAGAGGTGAGGGTAGATAAGTGTGTAACACATCCTGAGGCATGCGGTATGATCTGACATGCATGTGAGAAAGGTATGTTGGTATAGTAGTGGTTGTTGTACTTATTAATACATGTAAGTAGTATTGGGGGTATATAGCCATTACCCACACCGGTAGACTTGTCATCTTTCTGTGGTGTTTGCTTCTTTATGTGCAGAACACTGACAGTGCTTATGACAGTGAAGGAACTTCAGTTGACCCAGACACTTCGCTCATCTACAAGGTACACCTACATGTACACTAATATGTACAAGGTGTTTTGCAATAGCAGCAGTGTACGTCATTTAGTAAATTGCATTATCAACGAGTGGACATTTTTCTATGTGGCACAAAGGGGCCATTGCTGAAAATTAATTTTGTTACTAAACCTCTATCTACAATGCAAATTAAATCACTATCTACACTTGTATTCAAGACCGACTAATGGAGCAGCTCGTGGTTCATTCTCAATGAAGCTCAAGCATTTATTTTAAGACAGTTCTGCAGTGTATTTTGAGAAGCACAAAACAATTCAATATACATGTACTTGCAGGGGTCACAGTTTTTACAAGGGAGACCAGACAAAATAGAAGTTTATTTTAGTAGTGTGTGTGTGTGTGTGTGTGTGTGTATGTGTGTGTGTGTGTGTGTGTGTGTGTGTGTGTGTGTGCTTATCCACTTGTAATAAATTTCAAATTGTCAAGTAATTCAAACAGGGGCTTGTTTATGTTTGCGCAAGCAAGACATAAATAACTGCCTCTTCGTTGGTTGGGCAACTTTTGTCTTGAGGGGCACATTTCCAGTTTGTGCTCATGCTTGGAGTCCACATACATGTACAAGAGATCATTTCTGCTTGTCTGCACTGGGTTATACCACTATTGTGTGTACATGTATTTGAGCTGCTGCATGTGTACATGTATTTGAGCTGCTGCATGTGAGTCGTGAAATACCATGAATTACACATGGACTAATGTTGTTAGCGTGTTTTGTGTGGGTCGAAGGGGGCTGTTCTCATGTGGGGCGAAGGGGCTGTTCTCATGTGGGTTGTAGGGGCTGTTCTCATATGGGGTGAAGGGGCTGTTCTCATGTGGGGTGAAGGGGCTGTTCTCATGTGGGGTGAAGGGGCTGTTCTCATGTGGGGCGAAGGGGCTGTTCTCATGTGGGGCAAAGGGGCTGTTCTCATGTGGGGCGAAGGGGCTGTTCTCATGTGGGGCAAAGGGGCTGTTCTCATGTGGGGTGAAGGGGCTGTTCTCATGTGGGGCGAAGGGGCTGTTCTCATGTGGGGTGAAGGGGCTGTTCTCATGTGGGGCGAAGGGGCTGTACTCATGTGGGGCGAAGGGGCTGTTCTCATGTGGGGCGAAGGGGCTGTTCTCATGTGGGGTGAAGGGGCTGTACTCATGTGGGGCAAAGGGACTGTTCTCATGTGGGGTGAAGGGGCTGTTCTCATGTGGGGTGAAGGGGCTGTTCTCATGTGGGGTGAAGGGGCTGTACTCATGTGGGGCGAAGGGGCTGTTCTCATGTGGGTCGAAGGGGCTGTTCTCATGTGGGGTGAAGGGGCTGTTCTCATGTGGGGTGAAGGGGCTGTTCTCATGTGGGTCGAAGGGGCTGTTCTCATGTGGGGTGAAGGGGCTGTTCTCATGTGGGGCGAAGGGGCTGTTCTCATGTCGCTTCCCCTCTAGCTGCTTCAGCTGAACTGCCTGAGCATTTATTGGAACAGCAATATTCAGGGTTTTGGATCTCATCTACCAGACAATTGGAAGGTGAGCAAGTTCATCACATTTCCTTTTTCGCCATTTAATAATTTTGTGCATCTCTTTCCCACACTCCCTTCTGTCACACTCCCCGCCTCCCTTCATTAACAGGACATACTGCATCAGAGCATTGCAAGAGAAAACCTAACTCCAGACTTGCAGTATGGTACGTTCACCCACAACACTATGTGGTCTGTGGAGGGGATATCTGTTCACATGTACATGATTCCGCTGCATGTACTATAAGACCCATCCCTCTCACTATATACATGTACATCCATCTCTCTCACTGTATACAATAACCCCATCTCTTTAATTACACACACTACACTTGTGTAGTTGTAAAGCCTATAACAGCAAGTGCAAGAGTGAGGCTATGTACTAAACCTGGTCAAGACATGCATATCCCTAAGGTAAGAGTACTCATTTTGCCTATGTTCACACACACACACACACACACACACACACACACACACACACACATACACACACACACCACACACACACATGCCACACACAGACACACCACACACACACACACACCACACACACACATACACACACCACACACACACACACAGACACACACACCACAGACACAGGCACACACACAGACACACAGTACATACTGCATACTCAATGTACTGATATTACATGCACAATACATGGGTCACATGCATGTTCATCTGCTAAATAGTGTGTATGTTCTTCTTTAGGCTCTGGTGAAGTTGGTTCTGCAGGAAGTGGCACTTTCCTTGAGCAAACAACAGGTAATATACAGTGTACATGTACATGTACATACATGTAGACCATTGATTAATATTCATGTGTCCAGAATGTGACTTGGAGGAGTTATTATGTAACTTTACCCAGATATGTCTATGTGTACATGTATGTCACTTGCTGCGTACAGATAGCAAGGATAGCAACACATGCACAATGCACACCTAGTTCAAGAGATTGAGAAATGTTTTACTGCATTGGACCAGAACTGATACCCATATTCTCCATTGATGCATTGCACCTAGAGTATGGAAAGTTTTTCTGCTTGTCTTAATCACGTGTTGCATCACTGTATTGGCAGTACCAAGACTTGATGAACTTCATAGAGTCTTTGGACCGACTCTCTATAAGCCAGAGGTTCAGGAGGTACCGACCCCTCAAGCCCCTTGGGGAAGACAAGAGGGCATGGTGGAGATATGCCTTTGATGCTGAGTCAGTGGACATAAAGAGGAGGATGGAGGCGTGGTCCTGGTCACACATCAAGGCTCATAGGTGAGGAGTTGTGTGTTTATGGGGAGGAATCTGCAATCATGCCACAGTGGGAGGAGAATTGCGCAAATCATTAGACTTGGATAATTTCTGTTGATGTTTCTATAGGTGCACATGTAGGGAGTACACAAAGGCATACCAAGAGAAGCTCCTTTCCAAGTCATTGTCACCTGAACTAGTAAACCGGATACAGGTGTGTTGCTCTGGGATACCAATAGTCCATTTTTGCATTGCTGTGTTGCTTGCAGGGCTTGGAAGACCAGCTGGATGTATTGAATATCACAATCTGTCGCCAGCTGGCAGAGAATGAGGTAACATGTGATGGTAGCTGATACACACCCACATGATCAATCCTGAATACTATTATTGGGATGCCACCAGCATTTAAACAATGGATGAAAGATCGGAAGTACGATACGTCACGTCTGGAGTAAAAGCCACAGCGGTTGCCTAGAGACATTGTGTCACGTTCGCGGACCTTTGCGTAATAAAATGGCAACGCTCGTAGTCGCTCGGACGGTGATCCTTCGGCCGATCCAGTTCCTGATCAAACTCTGCTGCCAACAGTAAGCTTGACCGAGTCTGACATACCCGGAGCCTTTTTAAATGGATGGCTTTAAAAAGGCTCTGGGTATGTCAGAATCGGTCAAACTTACTGTTGGCAGCATAGTTTGATCAGGAACTGGATCGTCCGAAGGATCAATGTCTGAGCAGACTCCGAGCGTTGCCATTTTATTACGCAAAGGTCCGCAGACGTGACACAATGTCTCTAGGCAACCGCTGTGGTTTTTACTCCAGACGTGACGTTTATCGTACTTCTGATCTTTCATGCATAGGGTCCATTGTGCTACTTGAGCAATTGACCTAGTTGGGCGTAGCCCGACCTTCCGTGTATTGGCGGAAGATTGGGTACCAAACCCGCACAGTTTTTGTACAAGCTGCAACGAGGATTGCAGTCCAATCAGAATGCAGGAGCCCAATAAATACATTCTGTGGCAGCTGGTAGTAAAGCCAACCTGATTTAGACATCCTTTACACAATTATTCATTGATACCGATTGTATAACACGCCACAATTCATTGATGTGTTGCATAATACACCTGTACAAAAACTGTGCAGGTTTGGTACCCGACCTTCCGCCAATACGCGAAGGTCGGGCTACGCCCAACTACAATGGACCATAGACAATGGACGCATGGGTTTGCTTTATGCTTAAGTGTACATGTGTACATCATTTAATGTTTGGAAGTTTGTATATGCTGGTTTAGAAGGTTGCGTTTTGTTTTGCAATTTTCCAAGGGTCACTGCCGTATTCATTGAACAGGTATGGTGTATGTGTGTGTGGGGGGGAGTTGCCTAGCAAGGGCTGGATGGGAGTGAAGAAAGGAAGCGAAGGAAGGGAGGAGAGAGAGAGAGGGAGGGAAAGGCAGGAGGGAGAGGAGGAGTGAGGGAATGTGGGAAATGGAGATGAGGGAGGGAGGGAGGGTGAAGGAAGCTCTAGGTTTTGCATGGATGGCCATGTACATGTATGTGTAAATGCACCCGCTTGGCAGCCTTCATTCTCACATCTTCACACCCCCTCTCAATCATCCTATTTCCTCACTTCCTTTACTCTTCCTCTCAACTTTTTGTTTTGTTTTTGTGCAGGCTCAGAGGAAGCTCCAGGAGAGAAAGAAGGTGGAGTCAGAAAGACCAGGATGGTTGGCGTGGGCCACTGGATGGGCAACAGCTGCTCCTACTGCCAAAGACTCTCCTAAAGAGCCTGCAGGATTGTCAGGTACATCGCATACGTGTGCGTACAGTCTTACAGTGAGTATTCGTAGCTACTACCACCCACTTTCTCTTTCTTTCTAATACTTTACATTTGAATATTCAGTATACACCATGATATATAACGCTGGATCCTTTTCTTGTAGTCAAATTTGTGGAATTCTCAAAACATGATGATTTTGTCTCACAAAATTTGCAATTGATGCTTATAATTTGCTTCCGAGTGCATTGGGGCAAGAACTTTTTCCCTTGGAGTTTAATGTTAATGATAGTTGAATCTCATTACTGCAGCGAGAGGGCTGAGCACCCCGCAGATGCCTATCTAATGCATGCGCAGTGGCATACATGTACATTTTGCTCCACCCTTCTCCCCTTTTTAGGAAGCTAGATTTTGATTTTTCATTCTTTATACAAAATGCACATTTCATATGCTCAACTGGACTTATTGTGGTGGGATGGGTGTGTGTCTTATGAATATAGACGCACAACACCCTACTTGCTGTTCCTTGATAAACAAGACCGTTGGGATCGAGCCTTTTGTTCTTCTTGGCATGTTGCCAAGACGAAATGTCTTTCCAGCCAATCAACCACTTCACGACACACAACGCTTATAGCCAAACATGAAAATAGGTGCATTAATGCTACACATCGTTCCTGTTAGAAGCCAAAACCCCTCACAAAACTGCCTCATAATTATGCTAAAACTGCAACATACGAGCCAAGCATTTTTATTTTAAGCTTCAAAACAGGCCTAAGACACATGTAGCATGCGACAGTACCACAAACAACTCTTGTTTTGCTTCTTACCAATGGTGTATTGCTACAAAACCCCCCAAACCACTCATAAATGCCATAACTTACATGTGGTAACGAAAAGGTTTAGAATTGGACACATATAACTAGATAAGAGACCAGGTCAGTAAGCTGAATAGGACTATGCAATATGTGTAGCGTTGCCAATCCATTCCATGCTTGTACATGTGCAAATGCAAAATAGTCTAAAATCCAGGTAAAATCCAGTGTATGATCTACATGTACATGTACATGTACATGTACATGTATGTGTGCATATAGCAACTGGTGCTGATTGAATCCATGTACACAAAGCAGTACATGTACAGCTAATTTAAATAAGGTGTGCAGTTAAAAATTACAGTATAGTGTGTCAAAACTACAGAGGCAGCAATAAATACATGTACCTGTACATGTAGGTACCATATTATTCTGTCCTTACATGCACATACTTATCCTTTTTTTGGTTACAGAAATGTCTGAATATATATGTATCTGTAAGCAGTGCTGTCTTTGTTTTCCTTCATCATAGATGGCGACATTGCCAGGGAGAAGGAGAAGTTGTACCAGGCAATTGGATATGCCAAGGACAGCAAACTGCCTGACTACCCTAAGGAGGTGGGGAGTAATGTTGTCTGTGTTTAGGAAGTTTTTGTGATATTGTCATTTCCTTTTGTCCAGTATGTTGCGCACAATCTGATATTTGAGCTGAAGAAGGTGTCTATTCAACTACAGAATGAGAATGGAAAGTAGGTCTCTCTTTACAGTAGCTGTGATCAGCTGTGCGTTAGTGGTGATCAGCTATGCATTAGCAGTGGTCAGCTATGCATTAGTGGTGATCAGCTATGCATTAGCAGTGGTCAGCTATGCATTAGTGGTGATCAGCTATGCATTAGCAGTGGTCAGCTATGCATTAGTGGTGATCAGCTATGCATTAGTGGTGGTCAGCTATGCATTAGTGGTGATCAGCTATGCATTAGTGGTAATCAGCTATGCATTAGCAGTGGTCAGCTATGTATTAGTGATGATCAGCTATGCATTAGCAGTGGTCAGCTATGCATTAGTGGTCATCAGCTATGCATTAGCAGTGGTCAGCTATGCATTAGTGGTGATCAGCTATGCATTAGTGGTGATCAGCTATGCATTAGCAGTGGTCAGCTATGCATTAGTGGTGATCAGCAATGCATTAGCGGTGGTCAGCTATGCATTAGCGGTGGTCAGCTATGCATTAGCGGTGGTCAGCTATGCATTAGTGGTGATCAGCTATGCATTAGCAGTGGTCAGCTATGCATTAGTGGTGATCAGCAATGCATTAGCGGTGGTCAGCTATGCATTAGCGGTGGTCAGCTGTGCATTTTGTTAGTTGCTGTTTGGTCATGCATTAATGGTGACAATATACCTGTACATGTACATGTACAAGGTCACAGGAATTAATAACTGTGCATGCAGCGTTGTTGTGTTTCAGGACATGTACATGTACATACCAGTACTGTACTAGACATAGGTAACCATTAGGGAGTATTATAATTTAAAACTGAAACAAGTTGATGAAAAAAAAAAATGCTTGATATTATTGTATAATAGCACGGTTCTGAATGAGAATGGTCAGGATATAGCACCAAGCTTATTCATTGTATTATCATCTTGTTCTACCCAATTCAACTTACCACATGAAGAAAAAAATTAAGTTGTTTGAGGACATTATACATATGCGTGCTACTATTTGATATGAGTGTTCTGTATTGTATGTCTGTGCATGTATGTGTGCATGCTATACTCTTTGATTTGTGTTTGTTTCTCTAGTATTGCTCAGTTTGTTACCAAGGAGATTGCAGCTGATTTGAAACATCGTCCTACTTCAAAGAACATAAGGTGAGACGAAGAGGAATGCTGTTTTCTGTAGCACACTTGCATACAGTATGTGCATGTACAGTGTTCAAGGCATCTCTAAGTTGGCACACTATTTCATCATTCTGTCATCATATGTCATCATTGTGTACATTTCCAGTTGTGGATAACATTGATGATGATATGAAATTAAGTTCCAACCAAAACTTGATCTCAATATAAAAAGTGCTAGGGGAAGCGGGGGGGGGGGGGGGGGGGGGGGAAGTGTAGTTTTTCTGTTACCACAAAGTGCCTCTTAACTGCTGTCTGATGAACCGTATGACTTTTTGTGTGAATAACTACAGCAGACAATGAAATTGAAAAGAAAACACGAGGCCCATCAACTGGCAGTTGTATAGTTACTATTCAAATGTGGCCTTTTTGATGTGCTGTTCCTTAATTGTATTTTGTTTATCCCCTATCATGCACACCTCTCTCCAAACACATGACCCCTGCACACATGTATGTACACTGCAAACATTGCAGTGTAATTACAGTGGTTAAGACAGTGCACATGTCAGGCTTGTTGAAGAAAGCTGAAGTGGAGGCTCCTACCATAGTTCAAGTGCAAGAAGAGAACGGTAATAATTATGCGACACGTGTGACTGAAGCGTACAATTCTTAACCTACTATGTATTTATTATTATTACCAGTAGCTAAGTAGAAATTATACAGGCAGTAACATAAATTCTAGCTACATGTATTTACTCATTACTTTGCACAGTGAATGAGTGGATTATGAATTACTTGTGTAGTGTCTGTGCATGTAGCTCCTCAATTTGTAAATGTTCCAACTTGAACCAGGACAACCCTGGCATTGGAGCAGAATACATGCACCCATGGATTTTGTCTGAGATGCTGAAAGTACCTTATGTAGAAGGCCCAACACAAGGACATCAATTTATAAAACTAAAGATTTACATGTATTTTCTGTGCTGAAGTTCTGTGTAATACATATTAACGTCTCAGTGACTTGAGACCTTTATTTTATGTTAAACCTACATGTATGTGTAGTTAACCATCAAGTACTTTTTATGCACATACATGTACTTTTATAAAATACATGTTTGTTGTTCTGCTCATGCAAGCTGTCATCATGCAGCTTGTACTGTAGACTAGTCAGTTACCTATTTACAGTTCAATTTTTGTCCTCCTAGGATCTTTGATGCGTGTGGAGTTTGAGATGAACCCTCTTAAGAGTCAAGTGAATTATCGTGTTGCTGCATCACTGTCACCTATCTTGGTTTTCTATGATGCTGTAAGCTAGTCGTGTGATGATTACATGTATGTGACTCCTCTCAATGTCACATTTAGGCAACAGTTGATGCCATGATTGGGATGTTCTTGCTTCCCAAAGATGTCCAGCTACAGAGGTAAGTGGAGAAGCTTTGTCAAAACCAACTAGTGGCTAAATTACAAGGTGTAATTTTTTAAATTCAAATAGATGTGAGAAAGGAATTGTAGGCACCAGTTGAGTAAAAAGTTAGCAAAAAAGGAATTACAGCAATTATTTAAGGAGGTGTAATAATACAAATTACAGACCTAGGTTTAGCAAGTTCACAAAACACCTAGGCGAAATTTGTAAAATGTTCATGTAGGCCTGTAATATTGCATAAACCATGTCATTGTAGGATTGCTGTAGTTCCTTATTGTTGCTCAATTGGTGCCTAGCATCTAAATGATCCAAATTAGATTTTCATGTTAATTAAAGCTACATGTATGAGTGGCATTAACTTTCAATCATACCTATGTATCGCACTGTTTTAACAACATTTGCAATTGATATTTGTTGTACACAAATAGAAGTACTACTGGCCAACTCAAAACACACTGTTCTAACAAATCAATGATTGAAATTTAACGTATAGAAACACTAGGGCTCCAACTCAATCAGATACAAGATGGTCCAAACTGAGTGAAAAGTAAATATTGGTGACTAAGTACTGTATATTGGGCTGATCTGAGTAATCCGAAAACAAGCAGTAGTTACTGTATGAAGGTTGTATAAGTCTACCAGTAACTGTTTATCACTCCAGAGTGCATGCTCTTGATAGTTGCTTATTGCAATTTGTAATGTCTACATTGTCTGCTCATACCGTTAACAGTATATCAGCCGCAGCGGCTTCTGCTCTGGAAGGGATAAAGACACAGTCAAGAGCAGGCTTGGAATATATCGTTGGTGAAAGGACGGTAAGAGATCTTACATTGGCGAGATCGTAATAGCATTAGCATGTAGATTGTAAGATCATAAATTAGGAGATCAGAATGTGAACATTATCATAGCCCCAACAATTTCTCTATATCCTGCGTATTGTGATTTGTGTACACTAGTCTTGTACCCAGACCCATATTTTCACAGCAGCAGATGGATTACATTGCCACTACATAAAAAAAAAAAAATGGGTCTGGGAAAATGCTCGAGTTTAGTTGTTCTACATGCACCTGATTTTGGGTGCACAATCGGAATGCAGAGTGACCATGATGTCATATGAATAATTAACCGGTAGGGACACAGTACTTTGTAATCCGCTGGCAAGCGAAGGTCTACAACTTGAGGAGTGAGTAAAAAAGGCTTGGCTATGCCACCATGCAGGGCAAAGGCTTGGCTACGCCACCATGCAGGGCAAGGGCTTGGCTATGCCACCATGCAGGGCAAAGGCTTGGCTATGCCACCATGCAGGGCAAAGGCTTGGCTATGCCACCATGCAGGGCAAGGGCTTGGCTACGCCACCATGCAGGGCAAGGGCTTGGCTACGCCACCATGCAGGGAAAAGGCTTGAGTCAAGTCATTCTGAAGGATAGTAAATGTAAATGTGACATCACAAAGCTGGCATGACATCAGAAGGATGGATATTAACAGTTTTGAGAGCTTTCACTCAACGTGCCTGGGCTACCGACGCAACATATGAGAAGCATAGTGGCTTTCCTTTAAGTGTACAAACCAAGCACATGCACTTACGTCGCGCTCTTCCGCAGAAGATTTGGTGCCTTTTGACACTCACTAATTACCAGTTACAGAACTGCACTCTAACTCTGTTCAAGTTCATTTGGAGCACATTTTACGCTGTACATACACGGGTCACTGCATCCATTAGGGTCATACTTCCAAATCAACACAATAATACGCTGGGAATAATTACTAATAGTACTCCAACTTCCTCATACTGCAATTAACCTTTCTTGGCTCATAAGCCTTAATTATAGCATGAGGCGCTTTCCAACTCTAAAATATACATTTTTCTGTTTCACTACCTCCTTATGTCTTACTCCCCTTCTTTTTGCACGTTAATCTGATCTTTGAAGTTGCTTCACTGTTTTCTGAAACAGTGCCCTTCCATCCAAAGTGTTGGCTGTATTTCACAATCCTTGCGGAGTTACAATGCAGTACTGAATTGAAGACCATTTCTGTGTACAATGTTTGCTACTTGTGTCCTATGCATAGGACGTTGGGTGAACAATCTATATATCGTTGTAAGACCAGTGTCTCATTTATTAAGGAACTAGAACTGTATACACATGTGGATCCAAAATAAGGATTAGTGATTAAATAGCCACTGTATTATTGTACTTTCTTCAAACACTATAGCTGTCGGGAAACATACTTCTGTCTTTCACATGCACCATTAAATGCACTAAAGAGTAAAGTGATACACATCTAACAGCAAGATAACACCAGTACCATTTCATAAATACCTGTAAGATACCAAGAATTGGCCAATCGGATTACAAGATTTCATTACACTTGGTTCCATTTTAAGAGGCAACCGTATCTGTATCCCACACTTGCTCTTTATGTACTGTACTATGTAATGCACATTATATGATAACAATGGTAATGGTGGTTAAAACTAATTTCGTTTGGCCCGGTATAGGTTATGTTTTATGGTTGTCTGTATAGAGGGTTTCACTGTTAAATAGAGGGTTCTGAAATTGGTACATACATCTACATGTAGTACATTTTATAAGCTCAAGTCTGATCACCACAAAAGTCCTACATCTGTTTGGGATTTGTGTAATGGTGTATTAGTGAAGTAAAAGGATAATTATTTTTTGTAGCTTTTGTGAAGTGAAGCCAATATTCGGGTACATGCCCTTTAAGCGCTGATGACAATTCGCATAAAACCAAACCATGGTTTCTTATACGCATTCTTCTACACATATGTATTTCTATGTCTAGCTGTATCCCTAATGCAGACTATGGCATTAATTGGGTACAAGTGGTACAATATGATTCGTTCTATAAATGCTTTCTGAGAGGATCTGATATCTAATAAATCAACCAATTAAGTTTAGCAAAACGTGACCAGTTTAGCAAAAATTGGAAACTGCTTTGCCATGGATGATAATGGGTTAATTATGTATACATATTGTAAAGAAGATTTTTAAAAGGCTGGAGCTTAGATGACTTTTTATATTGCCAAGTTGTAGTATGGCAAATATTAGAGCCATTTGAAAACAATATAATTTTATGTAAGTTATTCATTACAATAACTACCTGTATACTGTGCTGATTGACTCTGGTGTCTCTACATGTATGGACATTAGTTCTTTGAGGTGGATGTCTCGCTCAAGTCTCCATGTTTGTTGATCCCCGAGGGAGGTGCTATGAAGAGGTTGGTCATCTTGCTTCTTGTTGCATGATAATATTTGCACTCATCTAGCTCTGCAACAGTGGTGGTGGTTGATCTGGGTAGTCTGAGGGTTACGACTGACTTGACCAGCAAGGTCATTCCTGATGTGAGGGTAAGGTTATTCTTAATTTGAGGTTAAGTTTATCCTGATGTAATTACATATTCTTGATGTGAGGATATAACAGGGTGTATGTATAATGCGAGGACAATCACTGGGCCAAAAACAAAATGGAATTTGGATTGTATAATGAAAGTTTATACTGCATGGCACACGATTGTAGCGCATTCATTGTACATGTATTTCTTGTATCTTTCATGCAAGACAGTGCAAAATTACATAACTCAAAATTCAACTTTTTGGTCCAGTGAATGTTATATCCCTGATGTGGGAGAGTGAGGTTGTCCCTGATATATGTGTGATGGTAATAGTCCAAATAAGGTAGTTCTGGGTCTGATGTTGTAGCAGTGTATGACAGGGAGCAAAAAAAAAGACGCATATATTACGTATATATGTACATGTAGATTATGGGAGACTGTGGAAGGTCTGCATGTAGGGCCATTTTTAGCAAAAGTCGGCTCAGTTTCAGCAAAAGTACTGTAGGCCTCTTTTTTCAATGCACACACTGTGACAGGCTTGCTTTTTTGTTATTCCCTGTACATGTATGTTTGTACTCCTGCTGTTAATTTTTGAAACTTGTGCATGTGCCTGAATTCTATTGAAATTCAAATGCACTGACATCTACTTCTGTGTCTGCAGCTTATGCATGTACATGTGCATGTTAGCTAATATAAGGTTTGTTGCATGCTTGTGGCATCTTGGAAATTCGCAGTTGCGTTTTGTTGGTCTGATCTACATGATTAGTCTGGTGTGGTAGACAAGTGTAAGACTACCAGAATGTACTGTAATTAAAGTATCATAGTTGAATTGGTATGTAAAAGCCGGTATTACGGGCACAGTGTTCTTTACTAATGTGCTTTTTTGATAGACTGCTACCTTGGAAGAACTGCAAGAAGCATCGTACGACAGCTTCAACTTTCAGATTAGCAATGTGCAATTAGTAATGACTGGTCCAGGTGGGTACTAGTTGAATGTTTTTGCAGTTAGCCTAAACACATACTTCCTTTATCTCTTACAATGTACAAGTAATTTAGCCCTGTTCATTTGAGATTTATTTGCCTAATTTGACCTTACTCCATCTTTCCACTAGGAGAAGACTGGAAGAAGGCGTTGCTCTCTCATGACTCCACCCACCACTTACTGAAGCCAAGTGGCTTGGACCTAGTAGTCAAGAAGAGCATTCTTCCCATGGATACAAGACTGCCAAGGTCCAGTGTAGTGTACAGGCAGAAGTTTATTGCACATTGTACATGACCATGCAGATCTAGTGGGGTACAATGATTTCCATGTAAAAAAAAATTAAATCATGTATGTGGATATTAGCATATAGTATTTGTGCCTCTCATGAATGTCATTAAGTGACGGGAGTATTGAGAATTGGATAGTTTAGTCTTTGTTGCTATCAATGTAGAAACCAAAGACGGTTCATTTTTTTTCAAGTTGCCGGACCATTAGAGAACATAAAAAAGCTTACAACTACTCTTTTCTTGTCTTCTTGGGTTAGCATAACGGGTTAGCATAACTTTGGATAGGAACGTTTTTAAAGAGTTTCAATCATATCAGTAGCTTTAGAATTTACCTGCTGAGTGCCAGATATACAGATTGGGCATGACATGGGTATATGTAATAATGATGTAATATAGTGTGCCATTAGTGTTCCCGTGGAATTCTGACCTAGCTAAAAAGTGCTACTAATGTCTGAAGTCGATAATGAGCTGCTATCAGGATGCGAAACAAATTCAGAGTACATGTAGGAGAATTCAGTAACAGGAACAGGCATTGAAAAATGAGTTAGACCCACCAAGGGCTGCCAGTAGTACCATACATGTAGATGTATGTCCTTAAGCTGTAAATAGAATACTACAAACTTACATACCTGTCGTTATATGTTACTGAATTGCAATTTACAAAATGACATGGTACAGCAAATATTCGTAGTCTTTGTAAGTTAAACCTTAGTGTAGACCCCATCCCTATATGTGTAGAATGTATTTATTTCTAACCAGTATAATTCCGTAACCATGATCATACAAAGGAAAAGCTAACAAAACAAATAAAGAAACATTCTATCTGAGCAAGTTAATGGTGTATAGGATTTGAAGGCAATGCAGGTGTAAAAGGGAAGAAATCAAGGGTTCATTGACATGAAAAAAAAGAAGGTAGTCTTATAACCTATATGAGAATTGCTAGATATAGGAGTATTGCACTAACTTGTTCAGACCACAACTTTTTTTGGAATTATTTGTTCATGTGTTATTTAAATAAACCTAGTAACTAACTTTAATGCAGAGTTATAACATAAAGTAAATGTAGTTTCAATATTGCACTATAAATTGTGCATGATTTTTGATGATGTCTCTGTGATATGGTTTATTATTTTTGTGCAGCCTGGTTGTGGGTGGGACTCTTCCTTTGATTGCTCTCAGCCTGTCAGACAGGAAGGCCAAACAGCTTATGAAGGTACCAGTAGGGCAACCATCTTTATGCTTTTCAAGGGTGTTTTTCTGTCTCATTTTGTTCACCCACACTAGTTGTTTCAAAGTTTGCCACTTCCTCCTCCTTCCTTGGCCTCCAGGCCTTCTGTACCTATTATTGTAAGTACCTGCAGTGTACATGTATGTGTGTATACATGTTGGACATGTAGCTGTATACATTGCATACATGTTGTGGTGCAACGTTTCATATCTGACCTTTATAGCTGGTGTGCTAGGTTTGACATCTTGCCAGGCTGGGCTGTATTTGTACAATGATGCATGTGCTTGATAAATTTGAAAAGTTCCCCCGGGCAATGTACAAAGTCCCCTCCAACATATACATGTGCAGAATGATGGATTGTATGGAATTGCATAACCACTAGTGTCTGCTGACACTGCAAGCAGACTATGGTTATACATGTACAAACTGTATAACTTTGGGAAAAGCGCACATAATTTATGTGCGCTTTTCCCAAAGTTATACAGTTCGTATAACCATAGTCTGCTTGCAGTGTGACATTCTTTCATTTCCTTTTATTGTGTACAGGTATGTGTACCATTTACATATTTATGAAATAACTTTCTCTATGTACCAATACTGGGATTATGTTCATGGGATGACATTTGTGCTAATCGAAAACATAGTACATGTACATATACATGAACCAGTACTGTTTGTGTGATGACACTCAAGTCTTGTGTGCCATGACTTAGATATTATGTCTGGAGACTCTAGGCAGCTTTCCATGAGCAGCAGGAATTTTATTATCAGCCAAGTCACATGCCAAGAATGTAATTAGTGCCCACAAAAGGGAGTGTCAGCTGCTCCACATGTCTGCAAATGGGAGCTCCCCACCAAATTCATGGGAACGGTTAGTAAAGCTGTGCCACCCATTATTTGTGGGTGTGTACTGTGTACCTTCCAACTGAAGAAGGGAAAAGATAAGTGCCGCTCTTAGCATCTAAGGATATCAAACATGATAGCACAGTGTCCATGACTTCCCATTTCAGTTGGAAGGCACACAACTGCAACTCTGCCCCTTTGATTTGGGCGCAGTTCACCATAGTTCAACTGCTAAGACGCCATTCTGCTAGTGCTGTCAACATCTTTTTAGTGTACTTACAAATCGATGGTTACATGACTGCTGCAATGTGATTGGTAGCAACAGGTTTCTGTCGCTAGCACATGGAATGTTGCCTAGAGTCTCCAGACATAATATCTGTCAAATAAAAATAATTATGTCATGGCCCGTGCGACTAGAACATGTACCTATAGTGTGTCCTTGGGATGGCATTCTTTATGCTTACCTGCTTGTGAGCCATTAAATGGTGTATGCCATTGCGTGTATGGACCATCCATTCTTGTTGTGTTTACTCACTTATTTATGCAGCCAAGCAAGGCTGCGTCAGTGTATCCTACTATTAGTACTGCCGCTGTGATCTCAATGGTAGCTAGAAACCCAACAGATGCTGAGCAGGAATGCAGTGAAGGTGAGTGTTTGTGTGCATGGGTGGGCACATTTTGCGCAGAAGTTATATGGGCTATTGCTAGTGATGTTTAATGGGTTAATAACTTTAAAAAATGGTGCGTTGCAATACTCATTAATGTTATACTGAAATTACATGTAAATAATTGGCACTACATGTAGGTTTGATTTTTTTTAGCTATTTAGCTGTCAACCATTCTAATTTACCCTGAATAGCATACACTACTGCATATACTCCTCTCATCCCCCACCGAATAAAATGGCTCATGCTTTAGCAAGCTCATCTCCGTAACCATTAATGCTGCTGCTTGCCATTGTTCAAAATCATGTCGGAGTACCATTTCTTTCCTGAAGTGTTGAAAACGTTCTGAAACATTTGGAAATATGTTCATAAAAATTTTTCTGATGGGGGTGGAGGGGGGAGGAGTTTGGTGTGGGTTCATAGTTGTATTATGTTGCTGATGGTACTTAGTGAGGTTGGGCTGCTTGTAAATTTACATGTACATGCATTTGGCATTTATTTCAACAACTGCAAGTTCTGCTGCATTAACCAGTTACATGTAGTTGAATTAACTTTTGATTGGTAATAAATACCACACTAGATATTATGGTAAACAAATATTAATTAAAATTATGCACAAATCAATATTTCACCTTTAGTAACTCAACAAGAATTAGTGGCATTTTGGTGACCTTAACATTAAATATTATTAACTTGAAAAGTAGTCACTTTGTCTTGATTAGTAACTTGATTGAATTGTGTTGGTTGGATAAAGATGGTTTATTAACAATGTTATATCCATTTTACTTGATGTTAGTTAATGAACTACTAAGTAAGCATTGATTTGTTTATATCATCACTTCTCACAAAATGAGAATTTAAAAAACAAATTTCCCTTGATTGTGGGCCACCCAATATGCATTGTTCCCTTTCAAAAGATGACCCTGAATTTGAGACTGCTAGTGAGGGAGAAGAGGAGAGAGAGGAGAGAGAGGAGAGCCATCAGGTGAAGAAGGGTAGCATGCAGACAGACAATGAAACCAGGATGGCTGAAGCCTCCAAAGAGGATGTGGCTTCAGTGTCTGTTGTGGCTTCTGCAACTACGTTGACATTACACTTTGCAATCAATGGGGTATGTGCACAGATTTCATTTTGTTTGAGAACAATCAGTTTATTGATTGTGCACACATGTACATATATGTTCAGCAGTATGGTGTAAAAGGTTATGAATCACAAATAAAATTGGATTTGTGAGCACCATTTGTGTAAAAGGCGGTAAACAAGGGAATTACGGAAAATATGCAATTATCAATTTATGAGAACTGCAGACCAGTACATGTACATTTAGTAACATTTAGCAAGTTTATCTAGTGTATGTCATGAACTTGTTAAATGTAGATCTGTAGTTTTAATAAATTCATCAGTGCATGGTTTCCGTAATCCCTTTGCCGCCTTTTTACACAAATGGTGCCCACAAATCCTGCATTGATAGCAATTTAATTTTTATATCTTGGTGTCTGTCATAGCAATTTTAATGAAACTTGTACACTTTTATTGTTGTAAACTAGCTGCTTAGTTATGATGTACAGTTGTCAGTGTTATTGTTGGCTTGGTTGCTGTATCAATTCGTGTGCACAATTGGTAGTTTGTTGATAGCTAGATTAGTATGTCGTTTTCTTTCAGATTGTTGTTGACTATAGTGAGTATGTTGATGAAAAGGACATTGAGAGACTGAAGTTCCTCCTGAGTGAGGTGCAGACAGAGGTGTTGATGAGAAGTTGGGACTTGAATGTGACTGCCTCAGTAGGGTGTGCAGAGATTCAGGATTACTTTACCAAAGGTGAGGGGGATATTTTTTGAAAAGGAATGACACCAGACCTGTGTGATTGTCATTTTGGCAGGTATGGAGCCTCACCTTCTGTTGAGTTCAGGATCTAATGTAACAAAGTTTTTGAATGTGAAGTACTTTAAGGTTGTGTGGAATTGCTCAACATCAAATGTGATCTCATGTGCTAATGTTACATAACAGAATGATCGAGCATCCCCACACTATGGTTCTAGTCCCCAGCCCACTGAACACACCGTGGTTGCAGACATGTCAGTAGTGAAGGTCCAGATTCTGAAAGGGTCCCTTGTCAAGCTGATGTCCATGGGCCTCTCCGTTATGTCTGAGATCAAGTGAGTGCCTCTCTTTTGTTCACTGCTCACTAGCATTGGTTTCCCATTCTGTCATGATCCCTGATGGTGAAGGTCTAACAATCAGTCATCAAAGAGCACTGTTGCTAAGAATAGTGTCACACCAGCAAAAGATGGAGGATCCAAGAAATGTAAGTTATATTGGAATCCAAAAATGTCACACTGTGTGATGTCGACGTGCATATTATCATGTGCATTCTATGCCAGCTGTCAGAAGCCAAAGTCTTCCTGGTGAGAGAGAGGTGTATGTTGAAGCCAGGTTTGGTGGTCTGGAGGTGACCCTTGGAGATGAACATGGAGATATCCTGAGTGCAGATATAACCGGTATTTACTGTGTACATGTGCATGTACTTGGGCAGTGTTTTTCAGAACTGATAGAATGCCATGGATGTGCCTTTTGTACAGATGTGTATAACTATTGTGGTATTTAGGTACATGTATATGTGTACATTTTTATGTGTACATGTACATGTAAATGTGATAGTTGTACTACAGACATGTATGTATACACGAAGTTAAGTATTTATACATCAATTTAAATGATACTATGTACAGACCATAATTTGACAAAAAAATTGAATGTTGAGATATTTCTGGATTACAGGAAATGTTTGGTTTTATACACGAGCCATTTTGTTTTGATGGGGATGGAGGGGGAGGGTCCTCTTTACTGAACACTCCAACAGCTGCAAACCAAATTGCTTGCTAAGTGTTGTAGCCACTTTGCAGCAGGCATTGATATGTATTTATTACTCTCCAGGGCAGGCTGCATCAATCATCTGTTTAATTCATTGTATAATATTTTCGGATAATGTGGTGTACGAAAATAAATCCACTCACTAGTTTATCACCTGTAAATTGGCATACTGTGCATGTGGTGCAGCAGGTTTTGAGGGTTTTTTCTTTAAAAAAAAACAAAACAATTTTACAAACATAATAGTAGTATTGTTATGCTTAGAATTTACAATACCGTACTGTTCCAAAATATTGGTGATTTTAAATATTTTGTGAAGGTTTTTATTTTCTCTTCATTGTGAATCAGTGAATAGCGTTTGGTGTAAAATACTTTATTGTGATCCATAGATCGTAACATTTAGATACGTCTAATAGGTTTAGTAGCGATGAATTTCAGGGAGTGCCACATATGATTTTACATGTTAGTACCACTGTTAGATCTACATATGTTTGGTGGACTGGGCTTAGCATGTCCAACTATGCAGAGTGAAGGAGACATTTGGTGGGCAGATGGTTTGCATGTACACGTAGCTTCTAGTGCACAGAGACCTAATTGTGGGCAGATCAAAATTTCATGATCCTGATCCATTGCATGAAGTTTGAATCAGGAATATTGAGGAACAGTAATTTCTATAGTTCAGTTTGGCTAGAGTTGTGAATTGTCTATGTCACAAACCCAGTTTCAGTGGTTCAGTGAATGTACATGTAGTATTGTATAACCAAATTCTGCTTATTAATTGGTTAAGTTTAATACATGCCACAAATATAATATACACTGTACATGTACATGTGAGCTATGTGCGCATTATACTGTATCCAATTTATTATACAGTATGATACCGATAGCTATTGTTACATGTACATGTACTTGTGTAGATGCTTACTTATTCATGTATTGGAATAGTGTATGCAATGAGGCGCATCTCTTTTGTTGTTATTCAGGATTGAGTACAACAGTGACTGTATTGGAGGAGTATACTGCAGTAACAGCAAAGTATGTGGATGGGTTATGGTGCTTTGTATGTGTGCTTGTGCACGTTTAATGTTGTCACCTTGCACTGTTTATCTCGTCTGCAGTATGAATGACATTATGGTCATGGACAAGGAACCAATGAGCTGTTATCCCAAGGTGAGTTGGTAGTGCACACAAAACTGTACAGGTGCAGTTCAGGGGAAGTGATTATTATTGCCAATAACTCAAAACTACATGTGTATATTGAATAATGCATATGGGCAACATTTGGAACAAAATACGGTTTTATGGAACATTACTGGACAACCAAAACATGGTAATGTTTGCATTTAATGTACGAACGGACAGCGTTTGGTTCCCGCGTGGTTCCCGCAAATAGTATTGCTAAAATGCATGCACGATTTCTGCCGCTTTTAATGCGAATGTATAACTTGTATAGTGACGATCCTGACCCAACGTTTATTTTATTCTATATTTTTATTCGCGGGAACCGAGCGGGAACCAATTTTCCACACAAGGTTCCCGCCCGGGAACCACCAATACATGTGAGAAAGGCGTGGTAGTACAAGTTATTGAAAATAATTGAGCATAAAATGGCACCTAGACTATAAGTTGGAAATCGTGTTTAATCAAAAGCCACCTCTATTCTCGGGTGCCGACGAGCAGGGGATATATTCGGACCTTGGGCCTCAACGCTTGAGGCCGACGGGACCTTTTAAAAGTACCCCTTTGTCATTTCTTGGCTACACATAATTGCGAAGTACAACGTGCATGCATGCAGGCATAAAATTAAACGTAGATCATTCAAATACACATGCATACGCACAATGACACATCGGGGCAACCTCCCCTCCTCTCTTATTGTGCGCTAATTTATAATACGGTACTTGCAAAACAACCAGTTAGATGAATTCATCGTGCAATGATTTTGCTCTATATGCGCGGGAACCTCATGTACTTATTATTTATGTATTTCCAGCCCTATTGGATAATTTTATAGTCTAGTTATTTATGGGGAACACTGAACCATCACTTGTTTAACTTATGGAGTGATTAAAACAAACACCGCATCTTCCACTATTACACAGTAGCCATTAAAATGGGACCATGCCGCGGGAACCTTCCGTACAAACGGGAAGTTACGCGTGCGAGGTGGATCCAGAAACCATTGTATATCTCAGCGTCTAGCCAACGTACGGCGTTTAGTGTTTTGGGGAAGAAACAGCATTGGTAGGTGTATACACTAATATCACTCAAAGAGTCATAACTTTGCCAATAATGATAAAGTACTGCACGAAAAGTGGTTCCCGGGCGGGAACCTAGGTTCCCGCAAGGTTCCCGCTGCGCGTTCGTACATTAAATATTCAGAATTCTGTGAAATCTTTGTGCATTTATTAGAGGACGTTGCACACTTTCAGAAAATGAAAAACTTGAATGCTTGGAAAGAACACCATAAAACTGTTTTGTCGGATAATGCCCCATATGACCATACAAAGAAAAAAACAAACAAAATAAGCATTACCAGAACTCTTTGGTGAACAAGGCTTATACCCATGCTTATCTCACTCTATATGTCCAGGGCAGGCTCAATGTGAAAAGGCTTGCACTCATCGTATTCACGTAATGTCTTGTGGTACATAACAGGGTTAACCCCGAAAATTAGAGGTTAACCCCATGGATTTTTGATGTCAGAATTCATGTTTCATTTCCGCATTATGGATTTAAACACAGTCAACGTATTTGGCATCACCAATCCAGGATATGCAGCTTTTATGAATTGTTAAAATCAAAGTTTTGTTAACCAGAGTTAATATATGCATGCGTGGTATTTCTCAAAATAGTGAGCTACATTAGCGCTGATACATGTATAATACTGCACTAAAACATATTTGTGTTATGAAATGCAGTACATTCCCTAGATAAGCAAACATGTAGTTGGTAATCTTCAACTGATAGTTCATTTACTAGTAATTCTATTTGGGGTTAACCCCTTAATTGTAGAGGTAAACCAATATATTGCTGGATGACATGTGTACATGTACATGTTCTGTACATACATGAAGATAGTGGCAGCAGTTTAATAGCAATCATTTGTACAGGCTGACACAAAATACAAATATATACAAGTACTGACATCTGTGCTCTAGCATAGTCTTAGGTTCTGTGAAAGCGCTAGTTAATTCAGCTCGTTACATATGTATAACTGACGATTTCTTAAATTTATGATTTTGTGCAATATATTTCAAGAACAAATGAGCAGATGCTTGTACCTACTTGTGTTGGAGTGAATGTGTCTGTATACTCACATGTGGATCAAACCCAAACTTTCTATTGATATTTTCTCCTGCATCTATTTTGCATCCCCAAGAATGGAAATTATAGCCCATCACTATAAATGTATCGGAGTTGCTGCATGATTATTGATGTAGTACATTGTACACGTTATTTTGCTGCAATACATGTACACTGATTGGTGTGTTTTAAAACTCTGTTTACAGTTGTAGTACTGTACTATACAGATTTTCTTGACTTCATCATTTAGGTTGTCTGTAAGATGGATGATTCAGCAACAGTGATATCAGCACAGGCGAGTATTGGCTGTACCATACGTGTGTACTGTATAATCGTTGTTGTATTGTGGTGCGTATTTAGGTAAAAGTACTCAAGAATATTGAAAAGACAAATGTGGACATCAGTAGTGCAGAAATGTGTGTATCGGCCACTGTGCAGAGACTGACAGTGTTTGTTGTGTTCAAGTTTGTGAACAGAGTGATGGTGAGGGGGTGTGGTTATCCATGGAGTACCTAGCCATCTAATCTTGCAACTTTTATGTGTAGCACTATGTAGATGAAGTGATGGAAGAAGTAAGATTGGCAAAGAAAGCAAATGGTCTGCCTAAGGAGACGTCCTTACCTAAAGCAGTGAGTATCTGTTGCTATAGTTTTGTTTTACCTAATGTATGTACGTGTATGCATGTAGTTGGAAATATCTGGTACTCAAGAGAAGCTGACAAATGGAAGTAAAATAGGACTTTCAGTTTCCATCAGTGCCCCCTTGGTGGTCCTTCCTCTGACCTCCACATCCACCAGTGCCTTTGTGGCAGACCTTGGTCGTATGGAAGTCACCAACACATTCCTTCGTGCAGAGAAGGTAGCTGTTGGACAGCACCCTCCTGAAAAGTTTGTCTCCTCTGGAGGTATTCCAGCCATTGTTGATGATATGACAGTAGACATCACTTCTGTTCAACTGTTTAAGTGAGTTTGTACATTGTACTGTACATAGTAATTGAGTCGTTTTGCTCATAACTGTAATTTTAAAAGTAAACTACAGGGGTGTTAAATAAATGTACTTGATACTGACTGGAAATAAAAATTTTGCACCTAAGGATCAACAATGCAATGATTTTGAAAACAGAAGATTTCAGTCATGTGATCATAGTGCCTGTCCAGTTCCATGGTCATGTGATCCGCAAGCTTAGTGGTTGGTGCGCTGTGGTTCCAGATATCAGTATAGACGCAGAGCTCCCTTCATTGGAGGTCCGGCTAGGTCCTGGGGACTATAATGCCATCTTGTCATTGATGAACTCTTTGAATGATGGTCGACCTACCACACCTCCTTCTGATAAGGGAGAGGATGATGGTGAAGAGAAGGGAGAGGATCTATTGGAAAGTAAACAAATGGCGATACCTTTGGGGTCCGAAGATGCTGCCTCAAGTGATTGTGTGAAGCTGTTAATGAAGTTTCAAATGAAAGAGGTGCATGAATTTAGATTTAAATGTGCACCCCGCTGATGCTTTACCATATTCATGACTATGTACAATGTGCAATGTAGGTTGTACTCCATCTGAATGAGCAAAGTAATGGTGGTAATGTCGAGAGACTGAAATTCCTCCTGAGTGAGATGGAGACAGAGTTAGTGATGAGGAGTTGGGACTTGAGTGTAACTGCCTCCATTGGGAGGGCAGAGATCCAGGATCACTTTGCCGAAGGCAAGAGGGATAGCTGCATAGAAGGATGTCTTGTAGTGTGATAGCTTGCGGATACTCAATGTATATATTATGTAGGTGTTGAAGGGAAGCCCCACATCCTTTTGAGTTTAGGATCATCAGAAAGGAAGGTTCTAAATGCTGTCTATTGTAAGGTAATTATCTCATCGTATTTATATGCTTACAGCACATAATTCAGTTGAATTTTTGAATGATGCAGATGGATGTGCAGTCTCAGCACTACTGTTCCAGTCCACATCCCACTGAGCAGTCTGTTATTGCAGACATGTCAGTAGTGAAGGTCCAGATACTGAAAGGGTCCCTTGTCAAGCTGATGTCCATGGGCCTCTCCATTATGGCTGAGATGAAGTGAGTACCTCTATTTCGCTGCCTTTGCGTGCCTATCCTGTCATTTGTGGTTGTGCAACACTGTAGGTCTGTTGCTCAACTTTCAAAGGCCAGTGTTACAAAGGAGGTTACTTCACAGAATGGGAATAGAAAGAAGTGTGAGTTGATTCCTATTTGAACATAATAGTGGCATAGCATATCCTGTGTGCATGGTTTTCAAATGTCAGCTGTGAGACAGCACCTTCCTGGTGAGAGAGAGATGTACATTGAAGCCAGGTTTGGTGGTCTGGAGGTGATTGTTGGAGATGAACATGGAGATATCCTGAGTGCAGATATGACAGGTACATGTGTGTGTGTGATATGCTACACGTACATGTACATGTATATGTTTGCTCATACGTACATGTTTGTTATGTCATGTGATACATGAATGTGCATCATCTACATGTATGGGGAAAGAACCAGTTTTGCATGTGTCATTACTGTGGTAAAGTAACCACTGTAAGTAATTCTTGTGGTGTTCGTGTATATATTGTATACCATTAACCAGTATGGTTTGCTGGACACATATGTTAGTACTGTACATTTGTATGTGTAACATGTATACATCTAGATGACTTACATGTTCATTTCCACATGTGTGTACAGACTTGAGTTCAACAGTAACTGTTGTGGAGGAGTGGACATCAGTGACTGCAAGGTGTGTGCTTGCGTGTATTTGTATGTTGTGTTCATGTGTACATTTATGTTGTATGTGTGCATGTTGTATGTTTATCTTCATGTGTGTGTACATACATCTATGTGCTTGTGTGGGTGTGGATGTACCAGTGTCTGCATGTACCCTGCTTGTGTGTAGGATAATACATGCTCATGTATGTATCTACTCTTGCACTCGCTTCAACTCTAGTGTGAAGAACATTATGATCATGGACAAGGATGCAAATAGCTATCATTCCAAAGTGAGTTTTTTGTGCATTCATTTTCAGTTGTACATTATATACAATGGTGGATCAAGGATGTGTGGTTGGGTGGGGGGCACAAGTGCAAGTGTATAGGTGGAGTTGCCCCGGAGACAGCTCCCCCATCGAGGGTCTCGTGCTCTGCCCCAGAAGCCAACACTTTTTGCATTGAAAAAACTCCCAAAGCTAAAAACTGCACTAAATTAATTACACAGTAATGATAGAGCTCAGCCTTTATGTGTTCGATATGCTGATTATGTTGGAATGAACATAGTACGTATAGATCTTACCATTCATTTGTTTAGAACATACAACATAGACCGCTTCACTTCAAGTTAAACAACATATATGTGTGCACAACAATTATAATGATATTCATATTTGGCTCGGTGACAACCCGGCCCTGTATCTGCCACTGGCATTGGAAGGGACCTGGTGTCCCTCCCCTTCTGTGACAGCTCATTTTATTTATGCAGATAGTGTTAATTGAATACATTTATGGGTTGATCCATGACATATTACACATTTTGGTTACTTTCTCTCCTCCCCATCCTCATCACTTTTGTTATATGAACAACTTCCATTGTTATCCTTGGTCAGGTTGTTAGTAAGCTGGATGATTCAGCTGCAGTGTTATCAGCACAGGTTTGCCTCCTTATTACCATGTCAGTTATATAAAACCTCACTGTTCATTTTTGGTTTGTAATTAGATAAAAGTATTCAAGAAGATTGAAAAGACTAGTGTGGACATCAGTAGTGCAGATATGTGTGTATCGGCCACTGTGCAGAGACTGACAGTGTTTGTTGTGTTCAAGTTTGTGAACAGAGTGATGGTGAGTGGGTGTACGTTATCCATGGAGAAACCAAACTCCATCTTTTAAATGTGAATAAATGTAGGAGTACCTAAATGAGGTGACAGAGAAACTAAGATTAGCAAAGAAGAAGCTTGGACTATCTGAGGGGAAGGCTTTGTCAGAAGTAGTGAGTATTACTTGCAAGACCTTATGTACGTGTGTATTTGTGAGTACCACAAAACATCCATCCATACATGTAGGCTGAAGCACAAAGTGTGCAAGAAGAGAAAAATGGAAGTAAAATAGGACTTTCAGTTTCCATCAGTGCCCCTTTGGTGGTCCTTCCTCTGACCTCCACATCCTCCAGTGCCTTTGTGGCAGACCTTGGTCATATGGAAGTCACAAACACATTCCTTCCTGCAGAGAAGGTAGCTGTTGGACAGCACCCTCCTGAAATGTTCCTCTCCTTCGGAGGTATTCCAGCCATTGTTGATGATATGACAGTAGACATCACTTCTGTCCATCTGTTCAAGTGAGTTTCTATGTGTATAAAGTTGATGGTGTACCTGAAAATAATTTTAGGATGCATTTTCACCATTTTAGTAATTTTGGGTTTTCTTAATTTTGGATGCGTAGGGTTAAAGACGTGACTAAATTGAAAGATGAAGTCGATACTGATCATGCAATCATAATGCCTATCAAATTCCATGGTCATGTGATTCGCAAACTTAGTGATTGGTGCACTGTGGTCCCAGATATCAGTATAGACGCAGAGCTCCCTTCATTGGAGGTCCAGCTAGGTCCTGGGGACTACAGTGCTATCTTGTCATTGATGAACTCTTTGGGTGATGGTCGGCCTACCACACCCCCTTCTAATAAGGGAGAGGGTGATGGTGGTGGAGAGAAGGAAGAGAAAGAAGAGGAAGGATCAAAAAGTAAAGAATTGGAATTGTCCCTTGGCACTAAAGGTGTTGTTATACCAAGTACAGGTAGTTGTGTGAAACTATTAATGAAGTTTCAAATGAAAAAGGTATAGTATTTCTTATTCTGCACTTGTATCATTCAATTAAGTTCCACGTCCATTTTAGGTCATCCTTTATTTGAATGAGCAAAGTAATGGTGGAAACATTGAGAGACTGAAGTTCCTCCTGAGTGAGATGGAGACAGAGTTAGTGATGAGGAGTTGGGACTTGAGTGTGACTGCCTTAGTTGGGAGTGCAGAGATCCAGGATCACTTTACCAAAGGTGAGATATACACATGTACATGTACATGTAAATGTAAAAAGCATTATACATGTACATGTATTCAGACAGAGAGTGATGTCTTATATCATATATGGTTGTAGATATTGAAAACACGCCTCACATACTGTTGCATGCTGGATCAGAGGAAGGAAAGTTTTTGACTACCAAGTATTGCAAGGTACATATACATATATTGTTTTAACTGATTTTAAGGTTTTTCAGGTATTCAATTATTCGTGATCACCTTAATTGGTCGACTTTGAAAAGTACTATTCGGGGAAAAAATCGATTTCAGAATTTTGTATAGTTGAAATAACAGATTTCATTTTTCTTAGACGTGATTAGCTGATATTCATTTCTCTTTAAGAGAAAATCGGGAGCAGACCTGTGTTTGCTAATGGTTAAATGTAAATTCACAGATGATGTGCTGAATAAGGTTTGATTGGATTTGGACACAGTGAATAGAATTTTTCTGCAAACATTCAATTTAGCTTGCAAGCATGCATCGTAGACTAGCTAATGATTGTGGTGGCCTTTACACCTCTTAAATTGTGCGTATATGCTACATTAGCAATAATTAGTCTCAAGCCAGCCGGCGAAAGTGGTCTACTGGAGGGCTTATATACTGTGCTTTGTGAGTCTGTGAAATGCAGAGGTAATCTCTGGATGGTGTAGCGCTCGAAATTAAATTTACAATTGCTTGACTACTGTGGTCTATGCCATTCTCATACATCAGGTGCATCATAGTGGTGGCATATGGGAGTAATCATCTTTAAAACATGGTAAAACCTGAATACTTGTTGACAATTCTATAGTGCAATAGTCGTCAAAATTGATGTCATGTTTGTAAAAACCAATATCTAATTTGCCAAAAAACAAAAAAAAAATCGACTGCACTTTTTTTCATAGTCAAAATAGTGTATTTTGATTTTTATGAAAGGTTGCACACCATAAGCCTTTGTTTCCAAATGACTTCTCTGCGCAAAATTGTTATATTTTGTGATATGCAAGGTCTGGCAAGTGATAAGGTTATGAATTGCTGTATCTGAATTTTGTTAGTGCAGATGCAACTTGAAAATATGCATTTGGTACTTGCAAGACCAGTGAATCACTTGGATACTGTGCAGTATTAGTGAGGAATTGTAAACGTGTGCATTTCAGTCAGAAACATGCAGAATTGATTGGTGAATGTGTGCAGCCAAGTGTGAAAATGAAAAACAAACGTGTGCGATTGTGCTAATTATTGTGTGAGTCTGTGTAAGGATCACTTGTACACATGATCAAGTGGTAGTGTGTGTGCCTGAACAATGTCCCTACATATTGTTGAACTTGTGCAGTATATCTTACTGACTGAAACAAGTATGCATTGCATGCATTGACAATTGCTTATGGGATGTGGCAAAATTTTCTTAGCCTTGTCAGATTATGTGTATTGCAAATTGAACATCTTCACAGAATAGCAAAACCTGCATTTAGAGAAATGATACAATGTATGTTGAAACAAAATATTCTAAGTTTGAAATTGAGTGCACACATCTACAAGTATGTGTAGTTCGTAAGATGATTTTGGTCTCAATTTTTAAGGAGCAGTGTAGTTTTTCTGGGTACATTGTCAAAATAATGTCATATACTTTAATTGTAAGGCTTGATTTTCTCCTTACCATGTACAGAATGATCGACAGTCTCCAGACTATGCTTCTAGCCCACATCCCACTGAGCAGTCTGTTATTGCAGACATGTCAGTAGTGAAGGTCCAGATACTGAAAGGGTCCCTTGTCAAGCTGATGTCCATGGGCCTCTCCATTATGTCTGAGATCAAGTGAGTGGCACTCACACTGTTTGTTGCCCATTCTCATCTCCCTGATGGTGTAGGTCTAGCAATGAGCCTTCAAGTACTACTAAGAAAGTTAACTTGCCAACAGAGGAAAGAGAGATAAAGAAAGGTGTGTATGGAGTATGAAAAAACATTAATTGTTATTATCTGGGTAACTTTAATTTTTTCACCAGTTGTGAAACAGCATCTTCCTGATGAAAGGGAACTGTACATTGAAGCCAGGTTTGGTGGTCTGGAGGTGACCCTTGGAGATGAACATGGAGATATCCTGAGTGCTGATTTGATGGGTACTTTACATACATTTACATTTGCAGTACTGTTAGAATAATAATTTGAGGGATACTACAGCTACGGAATTTCCATATTCTCAGTTCAGGCACTACATGTATAGCTCTCATTATCTGGATCTGTACCATTGAGCTGGAATATACATATATTGAATTGTCAATTTGTTCAAGCTGGAAATGGCAATTTCCTCTCCTTAAAACACATTTTCAAAAGTACATGTATGTTTATGTCCTTCCTGCACTGGAATATTGTTGGAACCTAATCTAGGTTAATACCATTCATGAAAGGGAATATATTGTGCAGGAAGCACAGGCTGAAAATCAGTCACATTTACATTGTTGTGGAGAGTGGGCTTAAGCTCTTACCAGGCAGTCTGATTGCAGTCCACCTGAACATATCTTAGCCCATTTATTGTACCCTGCTTCCATTAAGTGCTAGGGGTGTTGGTAAGGATGTAGCCATATATCTGAATAAGTGCGTACTGTACCAATGGCATCTGCAAACATAGTTGTGGTTAGTCCAACCAAACCTTTTTTGTGCAGTGAAACATACATGTACCAATGGATGCGTTGATTGAATTTTAACAAGAATGTGCAGTTGTATAATATTGTTTTATGCAATACATGACGGGTGTGTACATTTTCCTGGTATACATTGTAACTTGTAGCAGAGACCTATATGTACGTGTACTTGTATAACAGGGGCTAGACTAGATTATTATCTATTGCATGTACATGTACTTAGGGTTAGGGTTTACATTGAGCTCATATACATGTGCATGTACAATGTACATACTTGTGCACAGTTTAGTAACCTACATGTATGTATTTTTGAAGCATCTTGCTTGTTACGATTCCATAGGCTTGAGTACAGCAATAACTGTATTGGAGAAATGGACTCTGGTGACTGCAAGGTGTGTGTATGTTTGGAAGGGTCTATTTGGTATTTACTGGGGGTGGGGGGTGGTGGCTTATTGTGTTGATCTGCACACTGTTCATGTCTCATTGATTACTTACATGATGCTGGATCTTCGCAGTATGAAGAACATTACAGTCATTGATAAAGACCCATATGGCTGCCATTCCAAAGTGAGTTGAAATTGCATACATGTGTGCAGTCCCTGCTTGTACTCATACATGTACATTTCATCTTGGACAGGTTGTTAGTAAGATGGATAATTCATCAACAGTGATCTCAACTGAGGTGTGTGCTTTGACACTGTATATGTATAAAGCATCTTTGGTTTTTATTTAGATAAAAGTATTCAAGAATGTTGAAAAGACAAATGTGGACATCAGTAGTGCAGAAATGTGTGTATCGGCCACTGTGCAGAGACTGACAGTGTTTATTGTGTTCAAGTTTGTGAACAGAGTGATGGTGAGAATATGTTGTCCGTGAAGCATTTTGACATCTTACTACTTCGTATGTAGCATTATATGGATGAGCTGGTGGAGGAACTAAAATTGGCAAAGAAAACACTTGGAGTGTCTGAAGAAAGAGTGGTGAGTATCAGCTGCTAAAATGATGTATATATGAATTTGTGTTTCACCTGTGCATATACATGTACATGTAGTTGGAAATACCAGGTGCACAAGAAGAGAAAAATGGAAGTAAAATAGGACTTTCGGTTTCCATCAGTGCCCCCTTGGTGGTCCTTCCTCTGACCTCCACATCCTCCAGTGCCTTTGTGGCAGACCTTGGTCAGATTGAAGTCACCAACACATTCCTTCCTTCAGAGAAGGTAGCTGTTGGACAGCACCCTCCTGAAAAGTTTGTCTCCTCTGGAGGTATTCCAGCCATTGTTGATGATATGACAGTAGACATCACTTCTGTTCAACTATTCAAGTGAGTTTGTACACTGTATTTGTACGTACATGTAGTATTGAGTAGTTTTGCTCATCTTAACTGTATGTTTCTTAAGTACGCTACAGCCAGGGGTGTTAAATAGGTGACTGAAAACATTTTTTTTGCACCTCAGGATAGACAATGCAATGATTTTGAAAACAGAAGATTTCAGTCATTCGATCATAATGCCTGTCCAGTTCCATGGTCATGTGATCCGCAAGCTTAGTGATTGGTGTAGTGTGGTTCCAGATATCAGTATAGATGCAGAGCTCCCTTCATTGGAGGTCCAGCTAGGTCCTGGGGACTACAGTGCTATCTTGTCTTTCATGAACACTTTGGGTGATGGTCGACCTACCACACCCCCTTCTGATAAGGGAGAGGATGATGGTGAAGAGAAGGGAGAGGATCTATTGGAAAGTAAACAAATGGCGATACCTTTGGGGTCCGAAGATGCTGCCTCAAGTGATTGTGTGAAGCTATTAATGAAGTTTCAAATGAAAGAGGTGCATGAATTTAGATTTAAATGTGCACCCCGCTGATGCTTTACCATATTCATGACTATGTACAATGTGCAATGTAGGTTGTACTCCATCTGAATGAGCAAAGTAATGGTGGGAATGTTGAGAGGCTGAAGTTCTTCCTGAGTGAGATGGAGACAGAGGTGGTGATGAGGAGTTGGGACTTGAGTGTAACTGCCTCCATTGGGAGGGCAGAGATCCAGGATCACTTTGCTGAAGGCAAGAGGGGTAGCTGCGTAGAAGGATGTCTTGTAGCGTGATAGCTTGCTGATACTCAATGTATATATTATGTAGGTGTTGAAGGGAAGCCCCACATCCTTTTGAGTTTAGGATCATCAGAAAGGAAGGTTCTAAATGCTGTCTATTGTAAGGTAATTATCTCATCGTATTTATATGCTTACAGCACATAATTCAGTTGAATTTTTGAATGATGCAGATGGATGTGCAGTCTCAGCACTACTGTTCCAGTCCACATCCCACTGAGCAGTCTGTTATTGCAGACATGTCAGTAGTGAAGGTCCAGATACTGAAAGGGTCCCTTGTCAAGCTGATGTCCATGGGCCTCTCCATTATGGCTGAGATCAAGTGAGTGCCTCTATTTCTTAGCCTTTGCGTGCCGATCTTGTCATTTGTGGTTGCGCAACACTGTAGGTCTGTTGCTCAACTTTCAAAGGCCAGTGTTACAAAGGAGGTTACTTCACAGAATGGGAATAGAAAGAAGTGTGAGTTGACTCCTATTTGAACGTAATAGTGGCATAGCATATCCTGTGTGCATGGTTTTCATATGTCAGCTGTGAGACAGCACCTTCCTGGTGAGAGAGAGATGTACATTGAAGCCAGGTTTGGTGGTCTGGAGGTGATTGTTGGAGATGAGCATGGAGATATCCTGAGTGCTGATATGACAGGTAATGTGTGTGTGTGTGAAATACTACATGTGCATGCATGTACATGTATATGCGTCCTCATACATGTTTGTTATGTCATGTGATACATGAATGTGCATCATCTACATGTATGAGGAAAGAACCAGTTTTGCACGTGTCATTACTGTGATAAAGTAACCACTCTAAGTATGTTCGTATATACCATTAGCCAATATATGGTTTGCTAAATGTATGTTAATATATTTGTATATGTAACATGTATATATGACTGGTACAGTGTATATTTTTCATTTGCACATGTGTGTACAGACTTGAGTTCAACAGTAACTGTTGTGGAGGAGTGGACATTAGTGACTGCAAGGTGTGTCAGCGTTTGCATGTGATTACATGTATGTGTTTACGTGTATGTGTAGATGCGTATGTTTGTCTTCATGTGTATGTGTATTTGTTGCGTTCATGTGTATGTATGTTCATGTGTATGGTAATTGTATGTGTGCATGTGTATGTTTGTATTCATGTGTGGCTGTGAGTGTAGGATAATACATGCTCATGTATGTATCTACTCTTGCACTCGCTTCAACTCTAGTATGAAGAACATTATGATCATGGACAAGGATGCAAATAGCTATCATTCCAAAGTGAGTTTTTGTGCATTCATTTTCAGTTGTACATTATAATCATGCACAAGTGGTAGTGTGGCAAGGAGAGGGGTGAACTAGTAGGTGGAGAGGGTGCACCCCTCCTGCCCAGTTTGAGGGTGTGGGTGGGGCCTGGGGCTCCACCCCTGAAACCAACCTATTTTGCATTGAAAAAAACAAACCCGCAAAACTATGAAAAAAACCCCAGCCAGTTAATTACAGGGTGAATGAGCTCAACCTCTATATGTTCAATGCACAGATTATGATCCAATCATACACCTACACGTACACAATAATCATAATGATATCCATACTTGGCCTGGTGATGGGGAACCACCACCTCCTGGTGTGGGAGGGGACCTGGTGTCCCCCCCCCCCCCCCCCCCCAACTGTGGCAGCTCATAGGGCAGCACCATTTATTTATGCAGATAGTATTAATTGAATACACTTAAGGGCAGATCCATGACATATTACACATTTTGGTTACTTTCTCTCCTCCCCATTCTCATCACTGTCAACTTTGTTATCCTTGGTCAGGTTGTTAGTAAGCTGGATGATTCAGCTGCAGTGTTATCAGCACAGGTGTGCCTCCTTATTACCATGTCAGTTATATAAAACCTCACTGTTCATTTTTGGTTTGTGATTAGATAAAAGTATTCAAGAATGTTGAAAAGACAAATGTGGACATCAGTAGTGCAGAAATGTGTGTCTCAGCCACTGTGCAGAGACTGACAGTGTTTGTTGTGTTCAAGTTTGTGAACAGAGTGATGGTGAGTGTCCATGAAGAAACCAAACTCCATCTTTTAAATATGAATGCATGTAGGAGTACCTAAATGAGGTGACAGAGAAACTAAAATTAGCAAAAAAGAAGCTTGGACTATCTGAGGGGAAGGCTTTGTCAGTAGTGGTGAGTATTACTTGCAAGACCTTATGTACATGTGTATTTGTGAGTACCACAAAACATCCATACATACATAGGCTGAAGCACAAAGTGCACAAGAAGAGACAAATGGAAGCAAAATAGGACTTTCAGTTTCCATCAGTGCCCCCTTGGTGGTCCTTCCTCTGACCTTCACATCCTCCAGTGCCTTTGTGGCAGACCTTGGTCACATGGAAGTCACAAACACATTCATTCTTGCAGAGAAGGTAGCTGTTGGACAGCACCCTCCTGAAAAGTTTCACTCCTCTGGAGGTATTCCAGCCATTGTTGATGATATGACAGTAGACATCACTTCTGTTCAGCTGTTCAAGTGAGTTTCTATGTGTATAAAGTTGATGGTGTACCTGAAAATAATTTTAGGATCCATGCATTTTCACCTTTTTAGTAATTTTGGGTTTTCTTAATTTTGGATGCGTAGGGTTAAAGACGTGACTAAATTGAAAGATGAAGTCGATACTGATCATGCAATCATAATGCCTATCAAATTCCATGGTCATGTGATTCGCAAGCTTAGTGATTGGTGCAGTGTGGTTCCAGATATCAGTATAGACGCAGAGCTCCCTTCATTGGAGGTCCAGCTAGGTCCTGGGGACTACAGTGCTATGTTGTCATTGATGAACTCTTTGGGTGATGGTCGGCCTACTACACCCCCTTCTAATAAGGGAGAGGGTGATGGTGGTGGAGAGAAGGAAGAGAAAGAAGAGGAAGGATCAAAAAGTAAAGAGTTGGAATTGTCCCTTGGCACTAAAGGTGTTGCACCAAGTACAGGTAGTTGTGTGAAACTATTAATGAAGTTTCAAATGAAAAAGGTATAGTATTTCTTATTCTGCACTTGTATCATTCAATTAAGTTCCACGTCCATTTTAGGTCATCCTTTATTTGAATGAGCAAAGTAATGGTGGAAACATTGAGAGACTGAAGTTCCTCCTGAGTGAGATGGAGACAGAGTTGGTGATGAGGAGTTGGGACTTGAGTGTGACTGCCTTAGTTGGGAGTGCAGAGATCCAGGATCACTTTACCAAAGGTGAGATGTACACATGTACATGTAAATGCAAAAAGCATTATTTTTAGACAGGGAGTGATGTCTTGTTGTATACAGTTGTAGATATTGAAAAGACGCCTCACGTTCTGTTGCATGCTGGATCAGAGGAAGGAAAGTTTCTGACTACCAAGTACTGCAAGGTACATATACTTATAATATTTTGATCAATGACTTTCATATTTGAAGCAAGGTATTTCTCTGTGCAAAATTGTATTTTGTGATATCAAGGTCTGGCAAGTGATAAGGTTATGAATTGCTGTATGTGTATTGGATTTTGTTGATACAAATGCAACTTGAAAATTAGCATATGGTACTTGCAAGACCAGTAAATCACTTGTAAGACCAGTAAATCACTCAGATGTGTTCAGTTATTGGGGAATCGTAAATGTGTGCATTTCTGAATCAGTCAAAAACATGTAGAATCGATGGGTGAATGTGTGCTGCCAAGTTGTGAATGTGTGAGATTGAGTCAATATTGAGTACGATAATAAAAAGGCTAATTTTGTGTACGGATCACTTGCACACATGTATCAAGTGATAGTGTGTGTACCTGAACTACTGAAACAAGTGTGTATTGCATGGACATTTGCTTGCAATTCTTAGCCTTATCAGGTTGTTTGTATTGCAAATTGACCATCTTCAAAGAATAGCAAAACCTCTGTATAGAGAAACGATGTTGAAATAGAATATTCTTGATTTGAAATGTTTATATGTATGTGTAGTTTGTAAGATAATTTTGGTCTCAATTTTAAGTAGCAATGTAGTACTTATGCAAGGATACATTGTCAAAAAAAAGGCACATACTTCATTGTTAAGGATTTTAATCTTCTCCTTATCTTGTACAGAATGATCCACAGTCTCCAGACTATGCATCTAGTCCACATCCCACTGAGCAGTCTGTTATTGCAGACATGTCAGTAGTGAAGGTCCAGATACTGAAAGGTTCCCTTGTCAAGCTGATGTCCATGGGCCTCTCCATTATGTCTGAGATCAAGTGAGTGGCACTCACACTGTTTGTTGCCCATTCTCATCTCCCTGATGATGTAGGTCTAGCAATGAGCCTTCAAGTACTACTAAGAAAGTTAACTTGCCAACAGAGGAAGGAGAGACAAAGAAAGGTGTGTGTGGAGTATGAAACATTAATTGTTGTTATCTGGGTAACTTTAATTTGTTCAGCAGTTGTGAGACAGCACCTTCCTGGTGAGAGAGAGGTGTACATTGAAGCCAGGTTTGGTGGCCTGGAGGTGACACTTGGAGATGAACATGGAGATGTACTGAGTGCAGATATGATGGGTACTTTTACATTATATAAACCTTTGTAGTACTGTTAGAATAATAAATTAAGGGAAGGAATTTCCATATTCTCAGTTCAGTCTGTGCCATTGACTGGCAGGTATTTACATGTATTGAATTGCCAATGTGTTCATGAAATGGCAATTTTCCTACCTTAACACATGTTTTCAAAAGTACATGTATGTTTATGTCCTGCCTGCACTGGAATATTGTTGGAACCTAATCTAGGTTAATACCATTCATGAAAAGGAATGGTATTGAGCAGGGACCACAAACTTAAAATCAGTCACTTTACATTGTTGTGGAGAGTGGATGTTAAGCTCTGACCAGGTGGTCTGATTATTATATCTTAGCCGCCTCATTATCGTACACAGCTTCCATCAAGTGTTTGGAGTGTTGATAAGGTGTAGCCATTTATCCGAATGAGTGCACACTGTACCAATGGCATTTACAAACAGAGCTGTGGTTAGTCCAAGCAAACGTTTTTGGTGCAATGAAACATACCAACGGATTCAATTTGGCATCATTGATTGAATTATAGGATGAATTATTGTACATGAATGGGCAATTGTATTTTATTGTAGAGGAATACATTCTTTAGGTATTGACATAATGGGTATACAGTGTAACTTGTAGCACAGACCTACGTGTATATGTACTTGTATAACAGGGGTTACTGATTAGGGACTTCATAATATTTGCAGGGTTTCAGGTTAGATCACAGATCATGGGAAATGTGATGTTTATGAATGATGCACAACTGTAGAGTTGGTGAGCAATTATTGCAGACACAGAGCTCATGTATACATGTACAATGTACACAGTTTAGTAACCTACATATGTATTGATGTGTACGATTGAAGCATCTTGCTTGTTACGATTCCATAGGCTTGAGTACAGCAATAACTGTATTGGAGAAATGGACTCTGGTGACTGCAAGGTGTGTATGTTTGGAAGGGTGTGTTTAGTATTTACTGGGGGGGGGGGGGGGGGGTGGCTTATTGTGTTGATCTGCACACTGTTCATGTCTCATTGATTACTTAAATGATGCTGGACCTTTGCAGTATGAAGAACATTACAGTCATTGATAAGGACCCATATGGCTGCCATTCCAAAGTGAGTTAAAATTGCATACATGTGTGCAGTCCCTGCTTCTACTCATACATGTACATTTCATCTTGGACAGGTTGTTAGTAAGATGGATAATTCATCAACAGTGATATCAACTGAGGTGTGTGTCAAAACACTGTATATGTATAAAGCATCTTTGGTTTTTATTTTAGATAAAAGTATTCAAGAACATTGAAAAGACTATCAGTAGTGCAGAAATGTGTGTATCGGCCACTGTACAGAGACTGACAGTGTTTGTTGTGTTCAAGTTTGTGAACAGAGTGATGGTGAGTGTCCATGGAGAAACCAAACTCCGTCTTTTAAATATGAATACATGTAGAAGTACCTAAATGAGGTGACAGAGAAACTAAAATTAGCAAAGAAGAAGCTTGGACTATCTGAGGGGAAGGCTTTGTCAGAAGTGGTGAGTATTACTTGCAAGACCTTATGTACATGTGTATTTGTGAGTACCACAAAACACCCATACATAGGCTGAAGTACAAAGTGCACAAGAAGAGACAAATGGAAGTAAAATAGGACTTTCAATTTCCATCAGTGCCCCCTTGGTGGTCCTTCCTCTGACCTCCACATCCTCCAGTGCCTTTGTGGCAGACCTTGGTTACATGGAAGTCACCAACACATTCCTTCCTGCAGAGAAGGTAGCTGTTGGACAGCACCCTCCTGAAAAGTTTCTCTCATCTGGAGGTATTCCAGCCATTGTTGATGATATGACAGTAGACATCACTTCTGTTCAGCTGTTTAAGTGAGTTAATTGCTATCTGTATGAAATTGGTTGTACACCTGAAAATAATAATAGTATGCATTTTCACCTTTTTATTGCATATTAATATTTTTGGGTTTTCTTAATTTTGGATGCGTAGGGTTAAAGACATGACTAAATTGAAAGATGAAGTCGATACTGATCATGCAATCATAATGCCTATCAAATTCCATGGTCATGTGATCCGCAAGCTTAGTGATTGGTGCACTGTGGTTCCAGATATCAGTATAGACGCAGAGCTCCCTTCATTGGAGGTCCAGCTAGGTCCTGGGGACTACAGTGCTATCTTGTCATTGATGAACTCTTTGGGTGATGGTCGGCCTACCACACCCCCTTCTGATAAGGGAGAGGATAAAGGAGGGAGTGGTGACAATGGAGAGAAGCAAGAGAAAGTGGAGGAAGGATCAAAAAGTAAAGAATTGGAATTGTCCCTTGGCACTAAAGGTGTTGTTATACCAAGTACAGGTAGTTGTGTGAAACTATTAATGAAGTTTCAAATGAAAAAGGTATAGTATTTCTTATTCTGAACTTCTATTAAGTTCCACATCCATTTTAGGTCATCCTTTATTTGAATGAGCAAAGTAATGATGGAAACATTGAGAGACTGAAGTTCCTCCTGAGTGAGATGGAGACAGAGGTGGTGATGAGGAGTTGGGACTTGTGTGTGACTGCCTCAGTTGGGAGTGCGGAGATCCAGGATCAGTTTACCAAGGGTGAGATATACAGGATGTTTCTCAATCAAGGAAAATTGCCACAAGCAGTTAATTGTTGTTAAAAGTTCTAACAGCAAAAGAAGACATGCTGGTAAAAATAAAATAAAAATATAATCTTTAATTGTTAATTAATATTGATAAAAGTCTCAAGATCCCAATTCATTTCAATTAAACATAATAAATGTTAATAAATGTAGGGTGGGTGGTTAGTTATAAAGTGCAAATTTTATTTAATTAACTACTTCCGTTTAGAAGTTATTCAAAATTGAAATGTTAATTTTGTGATTTTTGTAATGCACTTGATTTAGGAGCCATTGTATCTTGATTTGAATTTATTACTAAATTCGGCAAGTTATTACTATTAACATCCAAGAAGACCCCTATTCATTTCAAACATAATCAATGTTAATAAATGTAGGATGTGTGGTTAGTTAAAAGGTGCAAATTGTATTTAATTAACTGCTTCCGTTTAGAAGTTATTCAACCTTTTTTTTATTTTTGCAATATGCTTGATTTAGGGGCTAGTGGTTTGAATTTATTACTAAATTCAGCAAGTTATTACTATTAACATGCAAGAAAATGGTGGAGCTTTTGGATGCCTCTAAAATGATATGTTTTGATTAGGTGTTATTGGGAAGTATTAATTCGTTTTTGTTGATTTTAATATCTTTGATTTTATTTAATTAATTATGAAATTTGTATTCAGTTTGTTTACATCAAAATTTAAGCCAATATATTGGAGCATGTAGCAACAATTATCAGTTAATTAACTGTTTGTGGTCAATTTATAAACGATTTTCCTTGAGAAACACCTTGTACACGTACACGGAAATATAAAAAGCATTCTATTTAGACAGGGAGTGATGTCTTATTGTATACAGTTGTAGATATTGAAAACACGCCTCACATACTGTTGCAAGCTGGATCAGAGGGAGGAAAGTTTCTGACTACCAAGTATTGCAAGGTACATATACATATATTGTTTAAAGAATACTTTCATCAATGACTCTGCAATGAATTTCATATTTGAAGCCTTTGAATTGCTGTATCTTCTTTGTTGTGTATTGGATTTTGTTGATCCAGATGCAACTTGAAAATTTGCATGTGGTACATGTACTTGCAAGACCACTAAATCACTCGGATGAACAATTGTAAATGTGTGCAATATAGTCAAAAGTATGTAGAATTGATGGGGGGATAATGTGTGCAGCCAAGTTGTGAATGTGAGGTTGAGTAAATATTGTGTACGATCATAAAAAGGCTTATTATATTGTGAATCTGTGTACGGATCACTTTCACGCATGTGTCAAGTGGTAGTGTGTGTACCCGAACAATGTCCCTACATATATAATGCTGAGCTTGTGCAATATACTTACTGAAACAAGTGTGCATTGCATGGGCATTTGCTTATGGTTTCTGGCAATTCTTAGCCTTGTCAGATTGTGTGTATTGCAAATTGAGCATCTTCGTAGAAATGACGTTGAAACAAAATATTCTAAATTCGAAATGGAGTGCACACATTTATATGTATGTGTAGTTTGTAAGATGATTGTGGTCTCAATTTTAGGTAGCAGTGTAGTACTTGTGCATGGGTAAATTGTCAAAATAAAATAACATATTAATTGTTAAGGCTTTAACTTTTAATCTCCAGGTGCTCACGTCCTTGATCTAGACAAAAAAGTCGGGTTTGAAGATTTTCATTTTGAAGCATAGGCATCATACTGTACACTGGATATGGTTATTTTTACTGAATGATGATCGCAGTGTGCTTCTACATACAGATTTTGGTAGAATTTTTTGTCCAATTTATCGGATGCGTTTTTTGTAAGCCAGACTTTAAACGGATTATAAGTAGCATGCCCATCAGTACTTATCAGATGTCCAGGAGTAATGCTGTTGTGGATGACACATACATATATTATCTTTCATAACTCTAATACTGTTGCCTGTGTTAGAGCGCACACGGGTACCTTCTTTTCCTATTCAGATTAATATTTGCCTTTGTAAGGGTCTTAAATATTGCATTTTGTGCTCTTTTGTGGGTTTGCATACATGTGTTCTTAATGTTTCGCCACTTGATATGGATTTTTCACTTCTAAATATACTGACAGAACATGCCGACATCACCAAGATTCCTTTTGAAATATTTCCTTTGCTGCTGGGCATAATAGAATGTTGTGTGGTTTCCTATGTTTGGTAGTTTTAGTGTTAAAGTGTTAGGTCTCGCTGTTCATATTACAGTTGTAAGAAACCTTTATAGATATATGTACATGTACAAGTAGTCTGAGTAACTAGGCTGAGTCAAAAGTTAAATGTACTATGGATCTAGGTCTTTTGTCCTACATCTAGGACGTCTGGAGATTAAAGATTAATCTTCTCCTTACCTTGTACAGAATGATCCACAGTCTCCAGACTATGCTTCTAGCCCAAATCCCACTGAGCAGTCTGTTATTGCAGACATGTCAGTAGTGAAGGTCCAGATACTGAAAGGGTCCCTTGTCAAGCTGATGTCCATGGGCCTCTCCATTATGTCTGAGATCAAGTGAGTGGCACTCACACTGTTTGTTGCCCATTCTCATCTCCCTGATGGTGTAGGTCTAGCAATGAGCCTTCAAGTACTACTAAGAAAGTTAACTTGCCAACGGAGGAGGGAGAGACAAAAAAAGGTGTGTATGGAGTACGAAACAGTAATTGTTGTTATCGGGGTAACTTTACTTTGTTCATCAGTTGTGAGACAGCACCTTCCTGATGAAAGGGAACTGTACATTGAAGCCAGGTTTGGTGGTCTGGAGGTGACCCTTGGAGATGAACATGGAGATATCCTGAGTGCTGAAATGATGGGTACTTTTACATTATTAAAACCTTTGCAGCACCGTTTAAAAAATAATTTAAGGGATGCAGTTCAAGAATTTACAGTGTTCCAAATAATGTGACCAAACAAAATGACTTTTTTTACTATTTTGTTTGTAGCATTTGAACCCTTTAGGCTACATGTAAGGGAATTAGATTTTCATATTCAGCCATTACTTCTGTACATGAAAAAGTTGTATAATTCACTTATTAAATGTAAACAATGGGATTACAATACGTAAACAAACTTTTATTCAAATCACATCCTTCAATTGTAGAAACATAGCAAAGTGTTCAAATGTATTTTTTAGGTACTCCACTGTGGTACCTATGTGCTTACATGTTATGATTTCTTAACTCAAAGTGGTTGGAAATATCAGTTCTGATTTATGCGTTTTTGAGGTGCTGCGCCATTCGCATGAATTGAGACAAATTAGTTTGACTTAAATGGTTAAAATTCACGATTTCTAAATGAGAGGTCCCTGGGGCATCCACATAATTTTTTAATAATTTTTTTTGGCAGCTTGCTATGGGCATTAAACAATCCAGGAGAAGTTAAAATTGGAAGGCATTTTTCAGCATTTTTAGGATTTCTCTGAATATCATAGTAAACATGTAGTAAAGAATCATGCACTGTATGTAACTTTTACAAGCATTTCTACATGTAGAATACTTGATAGAATAAGTACACACACAAAATATCATGATTGTTTGCTGCACGTTTACTACAATTAGGAGAAATCCTAAAAACTGGTGAAAATGGCTTCCAATTTTCAGCTGTTTAACTTTTCATGGATTATTTAATGCCGATAACAAGCTGTAAAAAAAAAAAAATTGGATACCCCAGGGACCTCTCATTTAGAAATCTTGAATTTTAACCCTAAATCAGACTAATTGGTCTAAATCGATGCGAACCGTATGGGGCCTAAAAAACCCGTAAATAGGGACCGATATTTCCAAGTCTAACCTTGTATGCATGTAGGTAACACAGTGGGGTACCTGCACAATAAATTTGAACACTTAGCTATTTTCCTTACAGGAACTACAATTGAAAGATGTGATTTGAATCAAAGTTTGTTTACTTATGAATTATAACGACTTTTTCATGTACAGATGTAAATATAACCTGAAAGGTTCAAATACTACAAGCAAAGTAATTTTTTTGATCTCTTCATTTGGAACACTGTACATATTTTCAGTTCAGGTGTAGCTCTCATGATCTGAGGTAGCCTGATTGCAATAGGAAAACTTTGGCTTGAACATAAAAATTGTATCTTAGCCTCATTTATTGTACACAGCTTCCATTAAGTGCTTGGGGGTATTGGTAAGGTGACAGCATGGCTCATGTATATTGTGTCTGAAGATGATGAAGATGTAGCCATATATCCGTATGAGTGCACACTGTACCAATGGTATTTACAAACATAGCTGTGGTTAGTCCAAGCAAACTCTTTTGTGCAATGAAACATACCAATGGATTCAATTCGCAGTGTTGATTGAATTGTAAGAAGAATGGGCAGTTGTACAATATTTAAGAGGATTCATACATTCGTATTTTAGGTATTGACGTGATAGGTGATCACATTTTCCTGGTATACATTGTAACTTTTTGCATAGACCTACATGTACATGTACTTGTATAACAGGGGCTATATGTTCTAGTGATTAGAAACTCCGTAATATTTGCAAGGTTTCGGTTTAAATGTAAGCTGGAGCGCAGATAATGGAACATGTGAATTTATGATGTCTATGTGATGCACAACTGTAGAGTTGATGTGTATGTGAGATTATTATCTATTGCATGTACATGTACTTATAGTTAGGGTTTACATTGAGCTCATATACATGCACATGTACAATGGACATACTTGTACACAATTTAGCAACCATGTGTATTTATGTTTACGTTTGAAGCATCTTGCTTGTTACAACTCTGTAGGCTTGAGTACAGCAATAACTGTATTGGAGAAATGGACTGTGGTGACTGCAAGGTGTGTGTATGTTTGGGGGGGGGGGGGGAGAGGGAATGGCGGTTGTGTTTGGCACTTATGGATGTCAGAGTTAAATTTGAAGTGGGTGAGGCTTATTGTGATGATCTGCACACTGTTCATGTCTCATTTATTACTTACACGATGCTGGATCTTTGCAGTATGAAGAATATTGCAGTCATTGATAAAGACCCATATGGCTGCCATTCCAAAGTGAGTTGAAATTACATACTTGTGTGCAGACCATTTGATCTTGTTCTTGCTTCTCCACATTCGTGTACATTTCATCTTGGACAGGTTGTTAGTAAGATGGATAATTCATCAACAGTGATATCAACTGAGGTGTGTGTTTTGACACTGTAGTGTATAAAGCATCTTTGGTTTTTAATTAGATCAAAGTATTCAAGAACATTGAAAAGACTATCAGTAGTGCAGATATGTGTGTATCGGCCACTGTTCAGAGACTGACAGTGTTTGTTGTGTTCAAGTTTGTGAACAGAATGATGGTGAGAAGATGTTGTTGTCCATGAAAACATTTTGACATCTTACTACTTCGTATGTAGCATTATATGGATGAGCTGGTGGAGGAACTAAAATTGGCAAAAAAGACACTTGGAGTGTCTGAAGAAAGAGCGGTGAGTATCAGCTGCTAAAATGTTGTATATATGAATTTGTGTTTCACCTGTGCATATGCATGTACATGTAGTTGGAAATACCAGGTGCTCAAGAGGAGACAAATGGAAGTAAAATAGGACTTTCAGTTTCCATCAGTGCCCCCTTGGTGGTCCTTCCTCTGACCTCCACATCCTCCAGTGCCTTTGTGGCAGACCTTGGTCATATGGAAGTCACCAACACATTCCTTCCTGCAGAGAAGGTAGCTGTTGGACAGCACCCTCTTGAAAAGTTTCTCTCCTCTGGAGGTATTCCAGCTATTGTTGATGATATGACAGTAGACATCACTTCTGTTCAGCTGTTCAAGTGAGTTTTCTCTTGTTGATCCTGTGTGCATTCCTATAATGCAGTCTACATGTACTCGTGACCAATGTATATTTGCATATTCAACTTGACATTTCATGGTTCAGTGTACCTCTTTGTTCTACTGTAGTGGTTTTTCCAACACTTTATAGCTATTGCTTCCAACACATACCACCAAACAGTCATAGCCACACCCAACAACCGCTAGTCTACTGTACAGCCATAATCCAACATAGTTGTAACATGCATGGTAGATATGTACTCCAATTATGCATATGCAAGACATGAAAAAACTGGACAAGTGATTGTATATGTACAAGTCACATAAATTTAATTTAGCTGTTTATATAAAAGTTAATGTAGTTGGCCATATTTAATTAAGGAGGTTCCTCCCTCAATTGGCTGCAGACAGTTGCTCTCACTCGTTCACCAGGCAGTTCAACTGTAGTCTGAGTTTTTTGCCATCATGACAATGTTTATTTGTACATGTATGTCTGGATAATGATCTTCTTATCCATCTGATCAAATGTGTAATTTGAAAAAGATCCGAACATATACATTAACAGTCTACATGTATGTACGTGTACATACTATTTGCAAGCAAAAGTGGACATCATTAATTACTGGTCACTGGAGAAGTGACGATCGGGGATTGACATTTGGCGTCTTGCCTATACTAAGAGGGGTGTGTGTGTGTGTGTGTGTGTGTGTGTGTGTGTGTGTGTGTGTGTGTGTGTACTTCCATGTTTTAGACTTCAGGTGGGCATTCATGTACATATACATGTATATCTACATAGCTGTACATGTACGTGTATAGTACCGCATTCATGTATACATGTAGTTGTGCTCTATATGGTACGTTAATTACATGTATAAAATGTCATGTTTTAATATGTAATAAGTAAAGTGTTGTCATTAATTATTTTGTGTAGGTTAAAAGACACAGCCACTTTGAAGACTCAAGATGGTAGTTGTATGATCATAAAACCTATTGAGTTCCATGGTCATGTGATCCGCAAGCTTAGTGATTGGTGCAGTGTGGTTCCAGATATCAGTATAGACGCAGAGCTCCCTTCATTGGAGGTCCAGCTAGGTCCTGGGGACTACAGTGCCATCTTGTCATTGATGAACTCTTTGGGTGATGGTAAGCCCACCACACCCCCTTCTGATAAGGGAGAGGATGATGGTGGAGAGAAGGGGGAGGCTGAGAAGCTATTAGAGAGCAAAGAATTACCCTCTGATACCAAAGGTGCTAGATCAAATAGTTATGTGAAGTTATCAACACATTTGAAAGTGAAAGAGGTGATTTAAATGTCGGAGCAATTTTATAGTATAGTAGGAGCTTGGTCATAGGGTTCAAATGAATTAGTGGTTCAATTATCTATGTAACCAAACCACACATGATTTTTGTGAATGTAAGCAGCTTATGAATGATCTGAAAGTTATGAATGGTTGGTTGGTGGTTCAACCACTAATTCATTTGAATGTCCATAACCAAGTGCCCCAGTGTGAATCTCGAGTGTATTAAATAAGCTGTTACATGTATTATGTATATTTAGGTGGTCCTGCATCTAAATGAACTAAGTGATGGTGGGAACGTTGAGAGACTGAAGTTCCTCCTGAGTGAGATGGAGACAGAGTTGGTGATGAGGAGTTGGGACTTGAGTGTAACTGCCTCCATTGGGAGTGCAAAGATTCAGGATCTCTTTAACAAAGGTGAGGTACATGTAGGTAGTGTTTAGTGTAGACTTGTCGATACACATGTACAATGTAGGTGCTGAGGGAAAGTCCCCAATCCTTTTAAGTTCAGGATCGAATGAAAGGAAGTTTCTTAACGCTGCTTATTGCAAAGTAATGATACATTGAAGATGCACTTGTCTAGCATGATTTACCTCTGCTTTTGAGTGTTGCAGAATGATCCACAGTCTCCACACTATGGTTCCAGTCCCCATCCCACTGAGCAGTCTGTTATTGCAGACATGTCAGTAGTGAAGGTCGAGATTCTGAAAGGGTCCCTTGTCAAGCTGATGTCCATGGGCCTCACCATTATGGCTGAGATCAAGTGAGTGCCTCTCTTTTGTCCACTGCTTACTAACATTGGTTTCCTATTATGTTATTATCTCCCTTGTGATACAGGTCTGATGATCAGCATCAAAGTGCTACTAAGAATGCTATTACCTTGCCATCAGCAGAAGGGGTGACAAAGAAAGGTATTCTTGAAGTAGACGTAAGAATTGTTGTTATTTGGGTAACCTGAAATTGTTTAAATTCAGTTGTGAGATGCTACCTTCCTGATGAACGTGAAATGTACATTGAAGCCAGGTTTGGTGGTCTGGTGGTGACCCTTGGAGATGAACATGGAGATATCCTGAGTGCAGATGTGTCTGGTGTGTTATGGGATTCATGGGGCTTAAATTGTACATGTTCAATGTAGACATTATAGGTGTGCATTTACAAGTAGATGTGCATGTATGTTCATTTAAGGAAGGATTAACTGTATAAAGTACTGAGACTGTACTGATATGTAGGTGCAGGAGGTACAGGTATATTTGTATTGGTTTACCTTGTGCAGGACTGCAGCTTGTAATTATTGTCTTTAATGTAAGCACCTTATGCTTTTTTTGAATTACAACTGTCCAGACCTTAGTTCGACAGTATCTGTGTTGGAGAAATCGACTGTAGTGACTGCAAGGTGTGTTAAGATTGGATGTGTGAGGGTTAGATCTTTATACTGTCATATGCGTTTTACATCCGGATTTGCAAACTTTAGCATGAAGGACATCATGGTAACTGACAAGAACCCTATCAACGTTCATCCAGTGGTGAGTTTGTATTTTTCTAATGAGCACACAGCGGATTTGCATGTAATTATTATAATCAGGGCCCAACATAATGAATTTGGGTAGGACCTTCCAAAATGGTTGGTCATATATATGAGGGTTCAATATTCAGTTTGGCCTGTCCTTTCTTGATGCACCATTTAATATGCCATACAAAAATGTACATGTACCATGTTCTTACATTCATCCCGTGCACCATTTAATGTCATACATGTACATGTATGTACCATTTAATATATTGATACATGTACATGCACACATACCATTAAATACATCAGCCATCTACATGTTCCATTTAATGTGTAAATCCGAGCGAACCAAAAAACATGGAAAATGTAATGGGCATAGGGTGGTATCCCCTACGGCCCCCTTTTTTGATCCCTCGTATATATTTTCTTTTACATCTGAATTGTATTTTGAAAGTAGATTTATAATCCTTTCTTTAAGCTCCACAATATTGGACGATGGGGTCTGGTACTGATTTTTTTTGCCCCCCCCCCCCCCCCCCCCCCCCCCTCGTGTACGTGTACCATTTAACATATTTGCCCTGTCGCTGCCATCATAATTGGAACCACCTCGATCAGGTTGTTACCAAGATGGATAACTCTGCAACAGTGATATCAACAAAGGTATGCATTCTTAGTGGTATATTCTGTATAACCTTACTTTTTATTCTTTGGTGGTAATTAGATTGTAATATTCAAGAATGTTGAAAGGACTGATATGGACATCAGTGGTGCAGATATGTTTGTATCGGCCACTGTACAGAGACTGACAGTGTTTGTTGTGTTCAAGTTTGTAAACAGAGTGATGGTGAGTTTGTGTAGTTAGTTATCCATGGAGAAACCAAACCCCATCTTGTACATTGGAATAGGATTACTTAAATGAGGTGACAGAGGAACTAAAAGTAACAAAGAATACACTTGGACGATTGGAGGAGAAAACATCATTAAATGCAGTGAGTATTAGTTGCAACACTTTATGTATATGTGAATATCACTTAACATCCACACATAGACCGAAGTACAAAGTGCAGAGAAAAATGGAAGTAAAATAGGACTTTCAGTTTCCATCAGTGCCCCCTTGGTGGTCCTTCCTCTGACCTCCACATCCTCCAGTGCCTTTGTGGCAGACCTTGGTCATATGGAAGTCACCAACACATTCCTTCCTGCAGAGAAGGTAGCTGTTGGACAGCACCCTCCTGAAAAGTTTCTCTCCTCTGGAGGTATTCCAGCCATTGTTGATGATATGACAGTAGATATCACTTCTGTTCAATTGTTCAAGTGAGTACTAAATTTATAACTCTATATTGTATTTATATGATTTACTAATTGGGAATAAGTTATGTTTAGTTTTTGGCTAAACAGGGCTAAAGATTTGAAGATTGAAGAGCTAAATCACATGATTATAGCACCTATTCAATTCCATGGTCATGTGATCCGCAAGCTTAGTGATTGGTGCAGTGTGGTTCCAGATATCAGTATAGACGCAGAGCTCCCTTCATTGGAGGTCCAGCTAGGTCCTGGGGACTACAGTGCTATCCTCTCGTTGATGAACTCTTTGGGTGATGGTAAGCCCACCACACCCCCTTCTGATAAGGGAGAGGATGATAATGTTGGAGATAAGGGAGTGAAGAAGGAGCTATTGGAGAGTAAAGAAAGGGTGATAACTTTGGATCACAAAGATGCTACTTTTAGTAGTGTGAAACTATTAATAAATTTTCAGATGAAAAAGGTACGTGTTCTGATACGTAGTTGCTATTGTGTAAAAGTCAGTGATACTGAGTCTTTGTATGTGTATGTGTAGGTTGTCCTCCATTTGAGTGAACAAGGGGATGGTGGGAACATTGAGAAACTGAAGTTCCTCTTGAGTGAGATGGAGACAGAGTTGGTGATGAGGAGTTGGGACTTGAATGTCACTGCCTCCATTGGGAGTGCAGAGATCCAAGACTTCTTTACCAAAGGTGAATTATGGTTTTACTTCATATTTTGACTGAGGAATTATGTTTGTGTTGAAGGTGTTGATAGCAAGCCCCACCCACTATTGAGTTCAGGCTCAGAGAAAGAAAGGTTTTTGAAAGCCAAATATTGCAAGGTACATGTACATGCACACATAGCATGATGTGTCAAAACTAATGTGGTTCATACTTGTACATTATACATGTATTTATTGAATTTTGGCGGGTTGCCTGGTAAAAGTTACAAATGTACATGATAATTTTTTCTATTGACCCTTAGATGAGAGTTCAACAGCTAGCATCACATTATTATGAGTACGGATCAACCCCACTGATGTTTGTGTGTTTAGTGTCATGTGTATTGTTTGGTGAAACTATTCTTTAGTTGCCTACATCACATCCATACCTGATGTAGTGGGAGTGATGCTTAGATAAAATGTACATGTATGGGTGTTACATGTATGCATGCACATGATGAAATCATTTAAACTTAATCACCAGAATGATCGATGTGCTCCACACTTTGGCACGGCCTTCCAGCCTGTTGAGCAGTCCATTAGCGCCACCGTGTCAATGGTGAATATCTGGCTTCAAGTTGAGTCCTGTGAATGTTTGTTTAACATTCTGAAATCCATCATGGCTGAATTCAGGTACATGTACATGAGCGTAATGCAGAATAGAATTTTATGTGTGTGTGGTAAAATGCAAATGTACCTTGTTTATTCCAGCCATAATTCTGAAAGCAAATTTCCTTTGATTATAGACCATGTACATGTACTGTGTGTGTAGTAGATACATTAATACAAAATTTCTGATCAAGTTACTAGTAAACATTCCCTTAACCGTAGTGTACTACATATACCCCCCACAGAAAAAATAGGGCTTGTGTTTTAATGAGCATGAAGTATCTCCAGTAAAGAAACATTTGGTACTGTAAGATAATTAACGCATGCGCGGAAGATCCCGCTCACACCCTCGATATATAAGATATATTTTTGTGTGGATATGATCAGTTCTGATACCTGTGAGACTGTTGTATACCCGGCTCTTACATTGGCGTAGTTGTACACCGTCAAGGCATTAAGCACGGTAATGCAGATGCCCTATCACGTGTGCCCTGTCGCCAGTGCGGTAGAGAAAGTCATGAAACAACACCCAAAGAAGATATCATTGAAGGAAGCATGACGTCATTACCCTGCACTTCCTATACTCCTCAATGGATGCGCCAGCAACAGTTAGACGACTGTTCAATTCGGCCAGTGTATCAAGCTCTGGAGTCCAAACTGATGCTGTCAGCAGATGAAGTCAGGCCATGGAGCCGTGAGAGCCGCTTACTATGGCAACAGCATACATCGTTGTATCTGAAGGATGGCGTATTGTGGAGGAGGGCACTAGGCGGTGGTGAGGGAAAGTTGCAGCTCGTTGTGCCTGCTAAGCTGAGGCAGGACATACTGCGGAGCCTGCATGAAGGGGCTTTGTCTGCACATTTAGGGGAGGAGAAAATGAGGAATCTACTAAAGGAGAGGTTTTATTGGCCAAGTTGTGCAGATGACGTAAGTGAGTGGTGCTCATGTTGTGCAGTGTGCTGTTCCAGAAAGACCCACGCCCCCAAAAGAAGAGCAGGTTTGCAAACACTACAGGTAGGGTATCCACTGCAAATGGTTTGCGTGGATATATTAGGGCCCCTGCCTGAGACTGAGACTGGGAGCAGATACGTGCTGGTAGCAGTGGATCACTTCACGAAATGGGCAGAGGCGTATGGAATACCCAATCAGGAAGCAGCAACAGTGGCCCGTAAATTAGTGGACGAAATGTTTTGTCGATTCTCACCACCGGAGCAATTACATAGCGACCAGGGCAGACAGTTCGAATCTGAGCTGGTGAAAGAAGTGTGCAAACTGCTGGAGATTAGGAAGACCCACACCACTCCATATCATCCGCAGTGCAACGGAATTGTGGAACGCTTCAACCGCACACTTTTGGGCATGTTGGCCACTACCGTGGACTCTTATCCGTCCAGTTGGGAGCAAAATATTCGTCGGGTGTGCTTAGCGTACAATTCAAGTGTCCACGCATCGACTGGATTTAGCCCGTTCTTCCTGATGTTTGGAAGACAAGTTAAGTTGCCAGTGGATCTGATGTACGGTACCACTCTAGGGAAAGAGAGTGCAGTAATGGAGTACGGGAAGAATTTGAAAGATGGCCTTTTGGAGGCATACGCTCTTGTTAGAGACAGATGCGAAACAGAGCATAAAAGGCAGAAGAGCATCTATGACAGAAAGGTTCATGGAGAACCATATAGTGAAGGTGATCTCGTTTGGCTGTATACTCCAGCTGTACCGTCTGGACAGTCCCGGAAGCTGCACAGGCCCTGGAAAGGACCCTATAAGGTGGTAGAAAGGCTCGGAGACACCACCTACAAGCTGCAAGGTACTAGGGGACGGAGACCACAGATCGTCCATTTTGACAGGTTGAAACCCTGTCCACCTAATGTCAGGTTAGCTAATGAACCTCGTCCGGAGCGTCCTCCAGCAGACAAAGTCGTGCCACCTACCCTCAAACCAGGGGAACAATGCGAGTTGCTAGAGGAGGATGAAGATTATGCAGCGCCCATGGCCCCTCCAAATGAACTCCCTGCCGCTGGACCTGTCGATCAACCCGCTCCCCAAAGGCGATACCCGGATCGAAACAGACGTCAACCTGACCGTTACGGACCATTCATCAAACATTAGAGAGGGAGTAGTGTAAGATAATTAACGCATGCGCGGAAGATCCCGCTCACACCCTCGATATATAAGATATATTTTTATGTGGATATGATCAGTTCTGATACCTGTGAGACTGTTGTATACCCGGCTCTTACAGTACTTAACATGATTTCGAAAAACGGTGGGCAGTAACATTCATGTTTACGGAGATACACTTGTTGTAATACAAGCCTTTATTATGGGTGGGGGGGGGGGGGGGGGGGATTTGGTGGTTACATGAATATATCGTATATAAGTGAATTGAGGGGAGTTTAAAGAGAATTTGCAAGAACAATTGCTCCATGTCAGAATATTACAGAACCTACATGTACAGGAGGAGTATTGAGTCTGGTCTTTACTTGTTACATGTATGTCAGATGAGATAAACATTGAGGTCCCTTTTCGGGATAGTTGCATGTAATGTTGGTGTTGGTGTCGTTTTTTCATGTACACTTGTACAAACATGTGTCTTGTTGTACACTGTATGAGACTTTGAAATATGTAGATGTACATTATTCAGTTTTACATGATGTTCATTGTGTCTGTAACTTTGACGTCTCTACGTCTCTACGAACCAGTTCCAAAGGACAGGAGTCACAGGGTATGGTGACATTGGCCACTACCACCACATGTAAGTTGAGATAGCACACGTGACAGAAAAGAACTAAAAAAAACTACACCTATAAGAATGTTAAAACCTGAATGTTTTTCACTCCATGTCTGTCATCCGACTTCGAGAGATCTTGTTGTTACTGGGGAATTGTGATATTTTCTGTGCATGTTAGGCTAAAGTCATCTTCCTACAGTATGTAAGCTCGTCTTATAAATATGGTATCCACACTTTGTGTAAAGTATCCGCAATTTATTTTTTATTATTGTATTGTGTACATTTGTACATGTACATGTATTTTACACTGTAGCTGGTATAAAAGTGTAATGTGAAACTGTATATGTACATGTACATGTGTAGCTGATCTGTAGTGAGTCTGAATCACATACATGTACTTGTAAGTATGGATCAGTTATGCATGTTGTATTTCATTGCAGCACCCGTTAAAGTGGTAGAGACAGCTGTTGCTATTGGAGCAGGTGTACGGTATGTGGTGTTTCACTTTACTGCTGCACTGGACCAAGTTGAAGTAAAGATTTATGAAGCGATAAAGGTACAATGCATTTGTGGGTTGTAATGTATATTGTAAGTGGATTGATAGTTTCTTTGCATACATTTACTAAGATAGTAGTTAATTGTCTATCGTTTAGTGTCATGAAAGTACAATTAATTAAGTGGGAAGTGTAAAAAAAAGTCACTGACATCAATAATTTGACGAAAACAAGCCATACAAAATGGTACAAGAGGCCTGGATGTATGTTTGCATGTGCATGTACATACATGTACTGTGTGTGCACCTGTGTACTTCCAGGATACGTCAACCTCAAAGAGCGAACCATCTAATCTGCTGGCCAGCCTTGCAGTGGTAGGGTTGAAGGCATCTGGCTCCACTTATGACAATGGTTTGATGGAGGCAGAACTGTGCATGGACAACTTCACACTGGATGACAGTAGACCAGGAACAACTGGGATACGCCAGTAAGTGATGTTGTAAGGTTTGTGGCCTATGCCAGTGTGGACTTAGCATGCAGGAGACATGTGTACGTACTAATATTATAGTACAAATGATTATGCATAAGTAGTATAGCAACTTTTTCAAGTCAATTTCAATATGACAAAACACTGATCATACCATAGGAACTGGTTTGTGTTCTGCAACTACATGTATACCGTATGTAAAGTGGCTTGAAAAGAAATCTTACACATCTATTGTTGTACACACATACATGTACATACATGTACATGTATCAACAGCCGATTGTCCCCAAGTTTAAATACATGCCATACTATGCAGTCCTCACTAATGTTCCACAGACAAGGAAGGAAGTGAAAAGTAGCAAATAACAGATCACTCTAATAAAGTTAGTGGTATATAGGATTTGAACGCAATGGTGGTTTTAAAAAGGAAGGGAACACGGGATTGCAGATACGATAAACACAATATCTCTATTTTTAGAACTGCATTACATTCATATTGCTAAATGTAGGAATATTGTGTTTATCATATCTGCAATCACAAGGTTCCCTTCCTTTTTATACCACCATTGCCTTGAAATCCTATATACCACTAACTTTCTAAGATAGAATGTTTTTTTATATCTTGTTTCATTCATTTCTTAATAGTGACTATATTGCAAAACCCATATAGTAAAATACATACAAGAACAACACATGGGTTTTGTATAATAAACAAAATCCAGCCGTTGTAATGTCATAGTAATGTCATATTATTACTGCCTAGCAACACATCGTTTTCAGTTATATCACCTTTGCAGCTGTTTCTAGATCAAAACTTGCACACCAAGCTTTTCACATTGTTCCATGCACTGCCTTCTCACAACTCGGTTCAGATTAATAATCTATGATTTTACTAGCTATCACAAGCGGACTTCATGAACAATGCCCGCATTTCTATATGTTTTTGTCGGGATAATTTGTACTGAACTGAACTGGGGAGATGAGAACTTTTTGTCTTGATTTTGAGGGTATTCCTCTCATCGTTTTGCCCTCCACTTTCATTCCCTTGAAGGCATTTTGACAAAAACAACTTTGCTAGTTAAAAGTGGCGAAAAAAATGGATGTGGTTCTTAAAAATGCATTGTATAGGACAATTTAATTGTCACAGAAAAAAGTGTGACAAGTATAACGTTTTTTGGATGTTTTTTGAAGCTTGATGTGTGGGCTACTTTATACATTCTCTGGCTGTGTTCTAACTCTAATTGGTTTTGCCATTTTTACTGAAAACACGCTGTGCATTTTCAAGATTTTGTCCATTCACTTTGCTAGTCCAGAAACAGGTGACTGGCAAATAAGTATTGTTCATAGGCTTGTGGAGCTAGCAAATTCCAAATCTACAATGTACTTTTTTTACCTGTCCTACTACTCCCTTCTTTTAATATGTTGTTCTGATCTTTCCAAAATTACTTGTTGTACTTGAAGTGGCTTTGTAATTTTACCAAAAATGCATCTTTTGGCAATGCAGTATTGGCTGTATTTGACAATCTTTGAAGAATTGTGCACAAGGATTTTCTGAACTGATAACCATTTCTACAGTACAATGAGTTTTTGGTTTGTTCTCTGTTCATATTGGTTTGCAAAAAGTTAATTTTAACTTGCGTCCTACGCGTAAGATGATGGTCCTATGCGTAAGATGTCTGTTAAGTAATTAAATGTAAGTTCTTAATATAATTATATTTTGGTGCAGCTACAAAGTAGCAATTCCCATAAAGAAATCCTGATTGAAAACCTGTTAATGAGATAATATTATGACCTGTAGTAACAAGATGGATCACTGAAACCAATTGATATTCCATGATGGATTAGTCAAACCTCTTATTAAAAACTGATTATAGCCAATTTATATTGCATATGGTAAGCACCCCCAGCACATGCTATTATGTGTGTGTGTGTATGTGTGTGTGTGTGTGTGTGTGTGTGTGTGCGTGTGTGTACATGTACATGTATGTATAATACAGGGTGTGGTGATTATTGATGATTAATAGTAAGTAATGAATCCCCCTGCCGTGTAGTGCCATAGGGAAGACCCCTCTTGAAGATGGAGGGTCAAAAGCAATGGCTCATATGACTTACATGTCATCTATTCAGAAGGAGCAGTCGGTAGTCATTGAGGTGGATGGGGCACAGGTGTTAGTCAACCTTCCCTTCATCTTAAAACTGGTGGACTTTGCTATGGCCGCACTAAAGCCACTAACTGTGAGTGTAGTGAAGGATGACAATGATGAGATCCTTGTTGCGGCAATCAGTGGAGCAGAAGTCGCACCTGCACAAAACCAGCGTCAAATGAAGGTCTCTGTATTGCTGACGAGGCCATGCATTGCTCTTATTGAATCACCAGGCATTCCCGATCCCAACGTACTTGTCCTTGAGGTACTGTGCACATACATGTATTCCTATGCTTTTTTGTGTAATTGTCATGTCCGTGTATCAGCATGAAATGAGCCCGCACTATGTGTGTTCAGTCCAGTTTGCTGTTGATATTTTCCGTCTTGTGCTTGTATTATAGCGTGATTGAATGAGGCAGGTCATACAGGCATAGTCATCAAACCTTGAAATGCAACTTCATCCTAATGATTTATATGTACGGGTGTATTCTTCACAAATACATGTATATGAACACATTAATGTCTTTTCTATGTTGGACACATGCACATAGTTATTTTTAGATATCAAATAGTTGGCCACCCAAGATAACAATGCAAAGCTTTGCTACATTCAAGTGAAAAAAATGTTACCTATGTAGTTATGTGTATGCATGTACATGTGTCAGTAGGCTGTGGCTAAATATGATTATATAGGACAGTTTCCACGAAAATAACATTTCACATAAATATATAAATAAAATTCCCTTGCATTTGAATCACTATAACTTCAAAACGGTTATAGCTATCGACTATGGTAAAATACATTCTGGGATCTCTGTGCCAGTATTGCAACGTCAGATGCCCCACTGGGTTCAAACCCGCCATAGCTTTCGGCAGGAGTAATCAAATTGCTTCAAATTCGGTTTGTAAGTAGAGGTCCTTTACCTATTGATTTGTTCTGTTCGTTAATTTTTACGTTATTTGATACGGAGATACAGTTGAACAAACAGTGGCCATGGTTGCGCGCTTGATTCATCAACATGCCAATGATCTTGTCCCGCTCAATGCATTCGGAGGCAGTGATTACATGTATATCATTGGTGCGAATGAAGCTCTCCATAACAGATAGCATACAAATTAATGAACAGATCAATCCAATAGCTAAGGGTCATCTCTACCTATAAACCGAATTTGACACGATTTGATTACTCTTGCTGAAAGTTATGGTGGGTTTGAACCCGGTGGCACATCGGACATTGAAATACTGGCACAGAGCTAGTGCAAGAACCCAAAATGCATTTCACCATAGTGAAATGGTGTAGTATGAAGTGCTGAAAATAGGAAGTCGATAGCTGTAACCTTTCGGAATATATAATGGTTCAAATGAAGGGAATTTTATAGCATTTTATACATATACGCGAAATGACATTTTTGTGGAAACTGTTCCATATAAACATGTATATTGCTATTCACAAAGATTTATTTTAAATTCTTTATTCCTGTCTGCATGTGTACATGTGCTATTGATATTGTAGTTGTGCTATTGATATGTAGTCATGCATTTCCTGTCTTCCACAAAGATTTATTTTAAATTCTTTATTCCTGTCTGCATGTGTACATGTGCTATTGATATTGTAGTTGTGCTATTGATATGTAGTCATGCATTTCCTGTCTTCATTCTCCGCTCTTCACATATGTTTTCAAGATGGTAGTCAGTGTTGATGTTGAGCTGAAAACAGAGCAGTGGAATTTAGGTGCTACTGTGGAATCACTACATGTAGCATCAACAAAGTACATGTCTCTTGGCAATACTAAGGTAAATATTGCATGCTCATGGGCATATACATGTGTTGTATAACAGGGGTGGCGGAGCAGGGGGGGAGGGGGGCAATTGCCCTCCCAAATATTGGTGTGGGGGGCATAGCCCCCCCCCCCCCCCCCCCCCTTGTGTTACCATCAGGTTATGAATAAATTTGAGTAAATTTAACATGTTATAATCTTATTGTGAGCACATGTTCTTCGAGATTGCTCACAGTGAGTGGCTTAGTTATCAGTGTGTTGGGTACGTGTACGTATGAAAAGAAGGCAGGTTCTGTTGAATGAATTATGGTCCTTTTTGAAGAAAGATAAAAGCTGTGTTGGAGCGCTAATGGGTGATGCAGGTCTGGTTAGCACAAAATTTTGATTCATTCATTAAAGTTGCGTATCCTGAATGGTAAGTGCCAAATACATGTAGGTTGGCTGTTTGCTGTAACAATTGGTAGAATTTTGCAATCTATACATGTATTGTGAAAATGAGCCATGAATTCGGACATCAAAAAAGTACGGGGTTAATCCCTAATTTTGGGGGTTAACCCTGTTATAGAGCACAAGACATTAATGCTATCAAATTTGTATTTTCAACACATCATACTGAACCTATTCTCTGTGGTAAAATATATATTGGGGTCTTGCACTACATCTAGCTCCATGCCGAGTATTGTGACATCCAATACCCCACAGGGTTCAAACTTTTCATAATTTTAAGCAGGAGCACTCTCAAATCCACTTTAAATTTGGTTGGTATATAGAGAGGTATTTTTTTTTTGTCATTTGTTACGGAGATTCAGGAATGCCTGGTGTGTAATAAAAGCAATGGTCCATGATACGTGTTATACGTCACCGTATCGTTTATCTACACTGAAGAACAATGAATAACAACCGTAACAAGCACAACAAATCAAATACTCATTGCCATTAGTCTGAAGACCCGACTCACGGTTGTACAACCATCGGTTGGGTTGCCAGACTACACTGCCGTTTGTTTGATAATCGAATCACGTCACAATATTACTCCAGATCTAGTGGGTGGTGGCCATTTAGATGTGGCTAAGTTATCAAAACCGTAGCCTACAAGAAGTAGCCATATTTAAAGAGCAGCAAGGTTTTAATGTTTGTGTCTTCACCCTCACATCAACCATCTACTTATCCCAGAGGTTTTTGTTGCTAACATCACAGTCATCAGCAGGAACTGTTGTCACTGTATTGTAGTCAAGAGGGTTGTTGAGTTTTATCCCACTGCCCCAAAGGTTTGTAACCCATACTACATGCTTTTGATTCTTGGATGCCATTTCTGAAGGCTAAAAATTTGCAAATGCCTGAATGCCTTCCCTTCATGCAATGTACTGTAGAGGGAAGTTTGCTTATCATATGGGTTTGATATTGATAGTACTTAATTGTCATTTATCAATCAAGACTCAATTGCAAATGATTTGCACCATATCTACATGCTTCTTGCCAGCCTTAGGCTGAGCAGCAGCGTAGCTCAAAAGCCGTGCATGCTTTGCACACAAAAAAATCTCACTCATGCAATGATATTAGAGTAGCCATGAAAACCCTTCATAGAAAAGATCAGCTTGCAAATCTTTTAACCATCTCTACTCCATGGTGCAGCTAAGTATTTCAGAGCACATTTTAGTCATGGCCAACATTTTGACCTTGGTAATCAGGCAACTGGTGGTAGTGTCATTGAGACAGGCACTACATCTAAGAATTGTTCACTAATAACAATTGACACACTTTGAAAACACAGAGCTTGCTAAACTGAGTATGAATCACCATACCTTTGTAACCTAGTAGATAAAGGGGGATTTATACAACACTTAATGGTTTGGTCGCCTCCGTCATTTTATTTGCTACCTAGCCACGTTACAAATTTAAGACTAGTCCCATTTTAAAATGATGCTCTCAATATTGGAGAATGACTGTGTCATTTACTTGGTTTCCTCCCTTTCGCTAACCAAACTGCTACATGTACATGTGCAGTGATAATGAATATTATTCAATGCAGAGATTATTGGCTCACTACATTATTGAACAATGTACTTACCCACACTATACATGTAGTAAGTTTGATTCGAAGGAAATACTAATAACCTTAAAAGTGAAATTTTGTCCTGAGAATCAGTTGGTCATTCATTCATTTCACTGTGTCATGTAGCTTTCACATTGCTGTTACAGGTGACATTATTATATTGATGATTTCCTTCCAAACACACAGACCTATGCCCATGTGTTGGCTCCCACACGAATGATCACAGTTTCACTGAATTCAACTGGGATTCACTGTATTACTGTTCCTTTGTTGTCCCTAACTGTATCACCAGCAACTATTCGGCTCATCCTAAATGTTGTTAAATCGCTCCAACAAGAACAGGTAGGTTAGATAGTTTTCTATTTTGGTACCCATTCTTTACTGAAATGTTGTTTGATGTGCAGGGGGCATATGTGCAGCAGTTTTGACATTGTTTATAAATCATGTACATGTACCATACATTAACCTTCTCTTAACACACAAAAGAAAACCCCCTAAATGGGAGGGACAAATTAATTTCCGGAATGGTATCCAACTTGTTCCTTTGCATTTTGCATGTGTCTCATATTTTACTGTATAGTGCAAGTGTACAGCGTGTCTGCTTGCCATTTAACCCTCATCCATTATAAGCATGCTGAAGATGAACTGCCACCAAGTGCACCACCAGATCTGTTCAGTTTGAAGGAAGTGGACAAGACAAGATGGTACTTTGCCTCGAATTGTAAGCCAATTCACCGTCCCATTGTGTATGTACATGTAGATCTACATTTGTGTTGTTGTGTGTTTTAGAATACATGTAAAATATGTACCACATATTTAATAATGGGGTAAACGTAAACAACTGTCACCCAACATGACACATTCATGGCAATGCATGGTTCCAAAAACCTGAACTCAGTGTTATAATATAATGCATAAATTTGCATAGTATTTTTGTACCTTCTACATACGTGTATTCATTTGTAATTTGCTACCATACCAATTCAGTGGTAAATGTATATGTAGATATACACCTCACATTAGGGGCCCCTTATTAGTTAACCTCTTCATGTGTCTCCTTTGCTCAGCTGAAGTGAACAGAGTAGCCCAGTTTGCACGGCTAGTATCACAGACATCTAACCCTGCAAAACAAGAGATGGTAAGCAGTGTCTAGCTATTGCTAAACTATGTGGTTATTAAATAGTCCTGTGCACGTGTACATGTATATTTTTGTTGGTGCCATGTAGTTGAAAATAGCTGTGAGAGAGGTTACTATTGTTGTTGAGAAGGAAGAGTCAGTTGGACCCAACATACCAGTCATTGTGCTATTATTGGGCAAGTACAACGTTGAAGCACTTAATTTGACTGCTAAGGACTGGTCTACTCATGTGAGTGCAATTTGTACATGTATATGACTTATGTGGGTACCGTATATGTGTTTTAAAGGCACTATACTAACTGGAGCGCATGGAAACAGATATGTGGCCAGCATCTGCTTTATGGGTAGTTTCCACACCATTAGGCAACCATACCCATTGATTATTGCTGAGTATGACAAAGTGGCTTATGATCAGAACTATCATGAGTCTCCAGTCTAGCAAGGTTTTATTGATTATATCAATAGAACGAAATACGGGGATAGGGGTGAAACAAGTAAATACAAGCATTTTCTTTTTAGAATTTAGGAGTCAATTTTAGTAAGAAGCAAGTAAAGATATTTCTATACTCATAATATAATAAGCCCTATATATACAGTTCTCACATACTAAATGGGCTCGTTATCGTATGAGTTATATACCTACATGTACATGTATGAAATTGTTTCCTTACTATTATCGAACATCATACTGTACATGTGTACCTATGTGTTGTACAATGAATGTATCTCTGCTTTTCCCCACACTTACTGTATATACAAAAATGTATGTATGTGTACATATATCTCCTTTCCTACATCGTGTTTTCCTCTGTGATTTACAGCTTTCATTGGAAGCCAATACCTCTCTACAAGTTAAATACTTCAACTCACCTCATGGTGTCTGGGAGCCATTGGTAGAGCCACTTATTGATCCGAGCACGGACAATATTTGTGCTGATTGGAGTCTTGGAGCTAAAGTAGGTCCAATATAGAGCCGTATAACTGGGGAGGAGGGGGGTCGTTCGAACCCATCGACCTCCCCTTGTGTATGCCCATGTAGTACATGTACATGTATATACTGGTCCCTTATAAATCATGACCTTGTAGATTGTTAGCCAGTTCTGAGCATGTGAGTCTTCTCTCCTCCCCACACCCCTTTTGAAGTGTTGTACATGTAGATGCATGTATGTATTGACAACATGGGCCATTCAGTTAGTATGTTTTTTTTTTTCTGTGATAATGTTCTTTTATGACAACTACTTTGTTCAGGTGTCGATGTCAGAGAATGCAAAACAGTTGAATACAGGTCGTCGCCAATCACTTGACCTTGTTCCTGATGTGTCCATCGAGGTCACCTCCAGGGATGTTCTGAACATCACCCTTACACAGACCTGCATTAGCCTCATAAATGACCTGGCACATGTGAGAAAGTGTATTAAATTCCCCCCACAATTGTTCAAAATGTAGCAATTAAAAAATAAGACATTATTTGTATAATTTTTAGATTTGCACAAAAATACATCATACTTTGCGTGTTGATGTAAACTATTGATACACAGACCTACATGGAAGGTGACAAAAGAGATCAGGTTGACTATCCACCCGAGTCATATGATGCAGTTTACTATTTGATCAACGATGTAAGTCTGGTGTATGGTTTGTGTCACCCTCACAAATGGCATTATTAGGCTAAGGTCAAGTAATGATATGAATGCATTGTTAGTTGCGGTGCTGTATGTATATTGGTGTTTTAATTCCCTGTTTTTTTATCTTCCTCCATTTAACCCTTGTCTGTATTTAAGCTAATAGAATTGTCCCAAATGTCAGGATTGCTAAGTTCAAAAGAATTAATTAGCTCCACCACTAAATCATTACCATTGGCGTACCATAGTGTTGTACAAGTACATGTGTATGGGTGACATTGCTACATATGGGTCAGTTTTTGTTTTGCATTTGTGCATTATAATATGAATTTAATTATTGCAGCTTGGGAGAAATTATCCTGTGTCAGTGAAGCCAGGAGGAACCTTGAAGGTAGAGTGGACCTATTAATGGGTTTAGAACATGTACATGTGTGGAATGTGCTAAGGATATCTAGCCAAATAGAATTGCTGATCAATTGTACATGTTCATGAATGTGTATTGTGGCTCAGGAGATCTTGAAATAGTCACTTTTTTCCATAAAGGTTCATGGAGGATATAGCAATACCCTGTACTACGGTGTACATGTAGAACTTCGTGCGCTGCCTCTCATTCTTGCTGATCCTGAATCAGACATGGGAAAGCCCGCTGTGGAGGGCTTGACTAGAAAGGTTCACATCCTGCAGCTGGAGGTGAGGTCCAAGAGATTTGCCCACTACAAATGTACATACATACATATCATGTGCATTACATGTATCAGAGGACGTTTAAAGTTGTTTTGTCAGTTGTGCAGTATATTAAAACCCTAATAAGATAAACAGCTATTAATAAATGTTTATAGTATTAGTTGGTTGTGCAGTATAAATAAGGCAATCAATAATGCTATTAAAAATTTACAAACTTACCTGTAGTTTATGATATTATTTGAGGTTTTTGAGCCACTCTCTCTCTAGAAGCAAGATATTTGGGCATTTTCAGGTGCATTAGTTGCAACTTGGAGAGTTTAGTTACATGGCATAAACGGTGTGCAAGTGGTGTAGAGCACAGAGTTGAGTAGGGTTGATGGGTCTTGTTTTTGTGGATCAAAGGGACCAGATTTTGAGGGTGTGATCCTCCTCAATCATGCATATGAATCAAAACCACTGCTTTGTGGTTCCACCCATGGATTTTCCATCGCAAGACCATCTATGTTGTTGCAGTTATGCACATATATTGGATGTGAAGCTTCCAGATACAATTTTGTCGGCTGACCAATGTGGGAAATGGTTACTCCCTGTAGTTTTATTGAGGAAGATACCTGGGCATTTGAAGACAATGATTTGTAATCAAACAGTTGAGGAGCCTACAATTGGTTGTTTAGCCTTCTTCCTTGTTCAGTTTCAGTATTAATGCATAACCTTAGCATTAATAAAGGAACTAGGTTATTATAGGCCATAGTGATTTGGCACCTGTCTTCAGTTCATTCTAATTTTCAAAGGGGTAGTTTTATACTAGATGTTGTGTTTTGATTATTTTATATATGTATGTGCATAATTATAATGGATGTATATATTACATAATATGTTACTAGCATAATTATGCATATATATGTATGTTTAATGCATATTTGGTTTTCAGATATCTGGATTCAAAACAAGGAGCATTATTCTTGGTGGTAGCGATAAGGTCTACTATGCACTGCAGCAATCTAACAATGTGAGGTTTTGGTCTGTCTAGCTTGCTTTATTGTGCACAATCTTGTAGTCAACTGTGCAGTATGGCATGGTTGTTGAGGTGCAGCAACAATCAGCAGGAAAAGGCCCTCAAGTCACATTGAGATCACCATTACAGGTGAATGTTCTGGCTGCGTGTATGATACAGGGAGGGTGCAATAATGAACAGCAAAGGTGCATTGTACTTGTATTATGTGGAACCAATATCCACAATTGTTGCGACCTATATCACGTTTACATGTAATTCCTGACTACACGTCACCACTGCTATTACAATTCGCTAGGTTTTCAAAAGCAGCATTTTATTAAGTTGCAACAGTGTGGGTTAAGGGTTGTCTTTCATTATGTAGTTTTATAAATTTTCTATATGTCACAACATTGGAATTATTATAGTGTGTGTGATGTATCATATATATGTGTATGATTCTACAGGGAATATTTAGTTAGTTCCTTACAACATGTCTTACTTTTTCCTGATTACATGTACACAAACAGATAAAAAACCATCTATCTGTTGATGTAGAATTGTACTGGTCTTCATCTGCTTCATTGGATTCACAATATATTGTATCCGTTACGAAAGATGGTGGGATCGCCAATATCCCACTGAAACAAGCACATGAGGGTTCCTTCACCGTGAAGCCATGTGTCATAGGGTACTAATGCAACACAATATATAATTATAATTATATATATAATTATATAGCTGCACCTTCATATGTATTTGTGTAATTGTATCATTTTTACACTTATACATGTAGATTAATATGCACATGTATATATTAGTAAAAGCAGGTGGGTGTTACACATACTAATGTTGATATGGTAGCTGATTTACCCCTGGCACCAAAACATACACATTTTATGTGGCATACATGTAGCTGCCTTATGGATTTGTGTTATAGCTCAACTTTGATATGCCATTTACTTGCACCAGTTTGCAGTCTTACTCATTCACTTGCTGTTCTGCAGTTTATATTGTTGTGTTCTATTTAGGGCAGGGCATTGCAGTCCATCTGTGTCGTATTTAATGGAGGGTAATGAGATATCAACTACTGCTCATTCTCAGGCTGTCTTTGTCCTTGTGAGTTCTGGTAACCTAGTGCGAATTCTTGTGAGTTCAGGTCACCTGGTGTGAATTTTTTTTTGTTCCAAGTGAAACATACATGTACATGCACTACAGAACCACTCCCACTTATGATGTGCATTGATATGATGCATGTATGCACTTGTGTGGTGTGATTTTTGGTGGGTAACAGCATACAGGTTTTAACGTGTTAAAACTGGAGGCAAACTTGTATTGCATACCAAAATCAATGTAGCATCAAATTGACAAATTAAAATAAAACAGTTCAGTGCTACATGTGTACATGTACATGTATGTCTAACAGTTGTTCTGAGTTGTATTTACAAGTTCAATGTAGTGATGTCTAATTTGTAGAAGTGAGGTGCATATTTCCTGTACTATACTAGCCCTCATTCCCCAGGTATCCAAAGAGGAGGAAGTGTACTCCAGGAAAAACTTGTACTCCCTGGAGGAAAGACCACACCACACACTGCACTTGTCCTCCCCCTTTGTTGTTAGGAACCTGCTTCCCGTCCCTCTGATACTAGAAGATGTAGGCACCCTCCAGCCAGGCTCAAAGGTCCCTATCAATACATTCAGTTGTGGTACTACGATGCTTAAACTACCATTGAAGGTGTGTGAACAGCTAGCTGTGTAATTTGTACACTTGTCTATATGCCCATCCCTGTACAATATACATGTATGCTGCTGAGAAAGATAATATATATTTTTGAGTATAACATACATAGTGCAGAATGGATACAGCCACAATTTACTATTTGACTATACTGACACACATGTATACATGTACATGTACATGTACATGTACAGTATACATGTACATATACACAACTGTACTTGTACTTACAATTGTATTTTTGCTTGTGTGCACAAATGCTTGCATGCTTATGGTACTACTGTAGTTCAAGCTTGAAGAAGTGATGTGGATTGGGGAGATTAATGTGAGCATCAATGAACCAAAGGACTCGTCAATTGTTGTGTCATGTGCAGAGAAGTACCTTATGGTATGTGCACATGTATGGTTGTATTTCTTTGTGTACTTTGAAATTGAATGTTAATCTATATACTGTACAGACCTAAATTAAGTTTATCTTTTGTCAGCTTCTTGTGAATATGTACAGATCTTTATTTAAAATAGTGTTCTGATACTTGTCCTCCCAACTCTCTACACCACATCCATAACATCACACACCAATACCATGGATGCAACATTTGTTGCACACTTCAAATGGGTAGAAATTGGCAGTACATAAAGAGCAGAAGAATGGCTGGAAACTTACTCTGTACTCTCCATATTGGATTGTTAACAAGACTGGGCAGACACTGGAATATGAGGTTAGATGGCTCCATGAGAACTTTGTGTAATACATGCTTATGTGACTCAACATAATCAATCCAGATACACATGTTAATTTAATTTACATTTGGGTATGTATTGAAGTTTTAAGTGAAGAAAACTGTAATTACTGTAGACTTTGAAGTATATAAGTTGTTTGTGATGAGTGTATGGCCTACTCTGTCACTCCAGGTACAACTACATGTACAGTGCCAGGACCGTTTATACAGAAAAGTAACAGCTCGTTTATATGGAAATAAGGCACATCCATTGGCAATTAGTGGCAACTTGTGTACAGGATGAATTACATATGAAATAAAATCTAATAAAAATGACTACATATTGTCCAAATTTCCACTTCTAGCTAATGAATATATTTTATTTATAAACGAGCTGTTACTTTTTGGTATAAATGGGTCTGGCACTGTACAGGGTGTGTAGAGGGGAGGGGGGTATATTTTATGCCTACCAGTACGTAGTGTACTGGGGTTGCTGGGTTTAGGTAGTGAGGGTTAGGTAGATAAGTGGGATGGGTATAGGTAGGGTTAAGTAGGTAGATTAGATTGGTTAGGTAGGTTTGCAGGTGGGATCGGTAGGTGGGATTGGCATAAGTGGGATTGGTTTGTAAGTGGGATAGGTACATGTATATACATGTAGATAGGATAGGTATAAGGTAAATCATGATGGGATAGTAGTAATGGATAGGTGGGATAAATACATGTAGGTAGTTTGATTGGATTAGTCTCGTCCCCAGCCTGATATGCATTTGTACCACTATTTCGGGTAGCGGTCATATAATCCATCTGTTACTGCCGTATGTGGGTCTGGGAATGAGACTAAGATTGGATAGGTAGGTAGATGGTGTTGATGGGGTAGGTGGGATAGGGTTAGGTAGATGAGATAAGTAGGTAGGTAGATGAGATAAGTAGGTAGGTAGATGGGGGGATAAGGATGTAGGTAGATGAAGTTTTGCATTTATCCTAACTGGTGCTTATTTATCGTTAGACATTATAATTTCAAGTGTCAAAAATAAGCAAGGATAATTTATCTTGGTGCTTTCTCTAGCTAGAGGTGATGAATTTATTTTACTATTCATTTGTTTACTACATGATAAGAAGAAAATAGAACAGTTCAGGGTTGAAGGGCCAATGTTGGAATTTTTGAATTTTGCAGTACTCATGCCGTAGGTAGGAATCATCTTACATGTTCACCCTAGTGCATGAAAAGTGGACTGGACAGGAAATACCACAACGTGATTCATCCACCAAAAAAGCAAGCTCTTCTGTTCTCTCACAAAGAGGTTAGGAAGGGAAGGTATTGAAAGGAGAGAGGAAAGATGGGGATGTGTTTAGTTTGTATCATGTATTAGTCAGCTTTTTTGCCCCCTATAAATTCAGACACGTGTTCGTGTAAATAATACTTCACAATGTTCGGAGTGGTCAAAGAGTTTCTCACTTGATACTGTTGGGCATGGAGGGGTATTTACGTGCAAGGTTGGTGATGGTCCACTTCAGTATCAGGTGAGTGTGTCATAATGAATCTAGAAGTTCCACATAGTGACTAAGTTATTTGCTGCTATACATACACATTTTTGTCAGCAAGCATAAATACTGTTGTCTTGGTCATTTGTATACTGCATTACAATGTACTATACATGTACAAGATAATAAAAAAATTTGTTCACTAAAGTAAAAAGCAAGAAAATTATGCTATTCGTTGAATAGTTAGCTTCAATATTATGTACTATTTGTATACTGTTGGATTGCAACTGTATGCAGTCGTATCCTACATGTAAATCTTATATGATGGTATATGACTGTACATTCCACAATGCCAACTTGTTTACACCACTACCACTGTTGTTTCATTAGTTATTTTACCATTAACCACACACCTTACACGGAAATTAGTTGGCAAATAGGCTCAAGACAGAGTAGTGTATTTAATATCAGTATAAATTGTTTTTACCAATAGCACTTTGTGCCATCTTTACAAATGTATCCATACAATGGATGTTGTTGCTCAGTGTGACTAAATACATTTGTACAGCAGGTACCTGATAACAAATAATATGTTCTAGTTTTAGGTCACGACCTTTTACAATGTACTTGTACATGAGGAATAATAGGTGCCTGATAACAAATAATATGTTCTAGTTTAGATCACGACCTTTTACAATGTACTTGTACATGAGGAATAATTTCTAATGCTCCCTTCAGAATTACTGAAAGTATGAAAAAATAAATTGTATATTTTAACCAGGACTCCACACAATCCACACTCTGTTTGATGCAATCTCTAGCACCTTGTACCTTTAATTTTGTGCTAGTACATCCCATGAATTAGGAATTATGCACCTTGCTGGTTCAGCGCTTGTACTCCAGAGAAAGCATAAAATTCATTTATTGAATTTCAAAATGGAATCTTTGTGTCATTGTCATGTCATAATAACACACCGGGCACAAAAATAAGTAGAGAATAGGAATAGTTGAATCGTATGTCATAAAACAGGAATCTCTCCATCCAGTTTGGTACAACCATTCAAGCTTCAGGTTCTGGCTTCACCAAAATAGTGACAATTCTACCCTTTTATCTTGTGCAAAACCGGACCAGGGTGAGTACACTGTATATGACCACTGTTTACATACATACATATACAAATACATGACATACATGTACAAATACATGCATGGACAGTAAAGTGTTACATTGTACATGCACATTAATTTATTTTTAGGAAACAATCATATTTGGTGAGACTATGAATCTTATTTCACTGAAGTCCAAAGAGGTTGGTATCTCTACTGAATTCATGTATTTATATGTAATTGGTAATAGGATATTATAGCAGAGTGTAATTAAAAACTGTGCAGTACTAGTACGACACCTGTGAAATATCATGGGCTGATTGTATGATAATAATTCAATTTTTTTTTTACATATGCATGCAAGCTTTATTGCTTTAATCGCAAATGCATGTGATAAAATTAAATGGCGCACATGATACCAGTACATGTATCTAGGTTTGTGGCAAGGTATGGTCGCTAAGTATGTGTTGCTGTGTGCATTTGTGTGGGCAGGTGGTCGTTACTATTGGTTGCTATAGGTATGCATTGCTATTTATACATCAAACCCACAAGTGTACTATACATGTATACCGTTTACACAGACACAGTATGCCAAAGTACATTGCAAATTATAGTACTTATTGGACTTGCTATTAAATGTGAAAATATAGATGCGAGACTGAGATGGGTGTGAACACTTTTGAACTTCAATGCATAAAAAAGCACAGAGTTGTATATATATTTAATTATATGTATGCATGTACTCACTTTGGAAGGTTTAATGTAGTTATCAGGAAATAAGCATGTATACATGCACATGTAGTTTTGCTTTGCCATTAGTGCCAACCACTGTGAAATTTTATTTCAGTTTTATTCTTTCTTTTTACTGTAGATGGTCCCCTTCTGGCCCAAGGGGTCCTCAACTCAGATGGTTGTCAAGGCTGAAAGAGATGAGCAGCTTAATATGTCTTTCTCTTATGTGGAGACATCTTCATTTCTTCTTCAGACAGTAATGCTATTTATTGTTATTCTACTTGAATTAGTATGTAAATTTTACATCCTCCAAGTCCCCAGCTATAGTAGTGGATGTCCAGGTGACTGATGCCTCAACCATCATCACCTTCAGTCCTTACTTTCTTGGAGCAGCTCCTATTCAACTGGTTAATACCACTTCATTTGAAATTGCAATCAAACAGGACACCAAGTACGTAACAGCCGTTGCTACCTGTTGCTTTCACGTTTATGTTTATGACTCAGTGAGGCTGTGGGTCATGTCCTCCCACCATCTCATACCATGCTGTACACCTGGGATGACCCCTGTGGAAAGAAGGAGCTTGTGTGGAATGTGGTGGGCATGACACCATTCAGCAACAGGGTTGAACCAAAGGTAAATGAATAAACTTTAGCTGTAAATTGCAGGCTATAGTTTCTGTGAGTATATACGATTGGAATCAAGAAACATATGGGAGGTGAGCAAATACGCAAATGAGACAGTTATGAAAACACTTAAGCTAGCCACAAAAGGGGTACAGTAATAATGGTACAGCTAAATGTACTGATCTGTAGCAAATGTACAATGCTGTCTTACTGTTATTTTTGTAATGCTGTTCAATTTTCTAGTCAGCAACCCCCATGGTAAATCTATCAGTTGAATTATAATGTCACCCTTTATATTTATGTAGGATGGCAGTGGAAAGTTCTCCATTCCATCAATGGCCAGTGGTTCATCAGTTGACACTATTAGGAATAGCGGTATGAGTACTAGAAGTAGCACCACTGGAGATGAATCGCCAATCTCAGAAGGTATGTTCTTATCTCCTTGATATGCACAAAAATGATACTGCATGTATTTTAGCTTGCTATGCAGTGTGACAATGATTTTTCAGAGTTTTTACTAGTTCTGGATGGATGTTTCTTATTAGGCTTGTTGTAATTACATGTGTAAGCAGGGTCCAGCACAACTGGGCTTAGTGAATCATGATTTAATCCCTTTTTTTCATATACAAAAACAACATACATGTACATGCATTATTTCTAATTGTTCCTTCATCATTTCCTCAATGAGAATGAGGTACATGTATGTAGTTTATTAAGTTTGTTGATAATATTCTTTATTATTCAAATAATTGTGACACTAACCACCATATAGTGTACATCCCTATTATAATATACTGCCATGAGCCCAGCTCCTAATATACAAAAAAATTTGGTACTCTTTTTGTAATTGATGTAAGTCATGGCCAGTTTGTATCAACACCAGGTTGCAAATGAATAAACACAGTTGATTGTTGATAGTTTTTTCATTGTTAGTTGCAACTTCATGTAAGTACCAGCTATGTCAACTTACTGCAGGACCAAAGTAAGCCTGAAACATTGAATTAGAATACACCATTTTCCCCCTTTAAATAATGCCCTATGCAATAAAATGAAATATCACAGACAAAAAGGTGTATCAACTGAAGCACGGACCATTCATTACCATACCACTTAATTTGCCTGTCAGTATACCTTCTTGATGCTTTCCCTCACTTGTATATAAGACAAAAGTCATGCTTATGTAAGTAAATAACTAGTATAATAAAGTTATATACTTGCATATACTTGTAGCCTATGGCTTTTGCCTTATTTGCATTGAACTTTAAGTCATGCCATTCACAGAGCTACACTGTACATGTGTATATTTGTTGAGATAGAAACAACATAGTCAGGGAGCATAATGAACAGGTTGGTGACATAAAAGACAGAACTTATGTACTTAATATTACAACTCTGCTCTATTTCTGCTTTTATGCTTGTTAGGTACACAAGAATATGTAACAAGTGTGTTTACATATCTTGCGTGCATAAAAGCATAGGGCTTTATTTATTGAAGTGAAAAATGGTGTATTCTTTATTTCAGGCTTACTTTGGTCCTGCAGTAAGTCATAGCTGGCTGTATAGAAAGTTCATTACTTTATAACAGAAGACATTAACTTGATATAGACCTTAAGATGCCCTTGAAATTTTGAACCAGACATACATGTAGTATATACATTTAGTGCTCTATTCAATATTTGGGACAGTGTCCAGCAAAACTGGGCTTGTGGGGTTATAATTTTATCACTATAAAAATTGCACGTTGTACTAAACAACACATCTTCGCGACGGTACTACCTTTTCCTTTCAAATTTCATAGACTTGTTCCCACACCATTTCTCTGTGTGAAAATCGATTTTTATGATCTACACCTTTTCCGTGCCGTGGATACAACAATCGTTAACCCCGCGGGTTAGAAATCCACATTTCTCCATGTACGAGTGTTGACAACGTGTCAAATTCGGAGTGTGCATAGAGGAGTTCTGTAGCTATTGATTTGTTCTGTTCGTTAGTTTCTGAATCATCCGTTACGGAGATACAGTTGAGCAAACTATAGGCACATTTTCCCGCTTGATTCGCGCCAATGATATAATCACCGCCTTCCCATTCACTGAGCGGGACGCGATTTGCCAAAATCATTGGCGCGAATCAAGCGGGAAAACGTGCCCGTAGTTTGTTCAACTGTATCTCTGTAACGGATGGTATAGAAATTACCGAACAGAACAAATCAATAGCTACAGGACTCCTTTATGTGCAACCCGAATTTGACGCGTTTTCAACACTCGTATGTGGAGAAATGAGGAATTCTAACACGCGGGGTTAACGATTGTTTTATCCACGGCACGGAAAATGTGTAGATCACAAATCGATTTTCACACAGAGAAATGGTGTGGGAACAAGTGTACGAAATTTGAAAGGAAAACGTAGTACCGTCGCGACGATGTGTTGTTTAGTACAACGTGCAATTTTTATAGTGATAAAATTATAACCCCACAAGCCCGATTTTGCTGGACACTGTCCCATTTGTTTGTTGAAATACAATGCACAACATTATGATTGATGTTTTATTCATAGACTCAACTACTGATGATGAACATAGCATGGGTATGATGGGTAAAAAGAAAAAGCATGGCACAATGTGGAAGAGGCTTGGTTCTCACATCCATGCACCAAAGCCAAAGGATATGAGATCAAAGCGGAATGCAGGATACTGGACATGCTTCATGGATGGGCTTCAAAGGTTGCTGGTTTTCTCCATGACTGATAACATCAAGAGCCGTGTGTTTGATACACAATCAGTGGAGTGTCCACAGTTGGATTTGAGCTTGTCTTTGAGTACAGTTATGTTGTCCCTTGTCAATGATAAAGTGGGACGGGAAGTTGCTACCGTAGGAATAACTCAGTGAGAGTTTGTATTGATGTTTGTTATGTATTGATGATGATGAGTAATCCTATGCAGATCAGATGTGGTGTGGGAGGTGGAAAAGAAAAAGAATTTGTGGAAGGCTGTACCATTGGAATTGAAAAATGAGCTTGAAGAATTGCACAATTTGAATAGAAAAACTGTGGAACCCCTGAAGTGTAAGAACTACACTTCTTATAAGGTCAGTGAATAATTTTCAATTGGAGAAATTTTCTTGGGAACTTAACTCATTCATATTCACCTGAAAATGTTAATGCCAATCGTTTGAGGCATCTAGGCACTTGTTTGGTATTTTGGGCTCATTAATGCCATCACCAACGCAGGCCATATACAATGTACTCCTGAGTTTAATTTTCATACATCAAGCCTCACTTGTCAAATAAAATGCAATGTATTGGTGTAATGGGCCTCCAAAAGCTAGCTAGTGCAACAAATAAATGTGCAAGCGCAATAGGCCGGCAGAGGATCCCCTTACACAATCGGAGCTGGTCGGCCCACGTACAATAACAATGAGTATACACTCGATCAGAATAAGAACAGTACAAGTTCCCGGCCCATCACATCCCGACACCTTTCTCCTTGACAAAGTCCATTTTGTCGAAGCTCTGGATAGGAAATTGGCATTTCCGTTTTCCTTTTCAGGTCTGTGTTGCACTTTCACCTGGAAGGGCTGTAGAGCCTGTAGAGCCTGTAGTGTTTGGATTCCATGAGTCTGAATGATGTTTTTGGCTTTGGTTGTGTGTCCAGGCATGACCACTTTGAATTCCTGTAGTAGTTGCTACCATTGTGCCTGTGTTAAATACTTGCTGTTTGTGGATTTACCATAGTTGCCTCCTCTCTGCGCTGGAATGCCTTCCTCTCGCCCAGTTGCAATTAGATCATCCGGTGTTTGTGGTCGTTCATACACCTTTCGGTCAAACCACTGGGGATCATAATGCTTTCTGACATCTCTGACAGCAAATGTTAATTGCCATACAGAGGGGCAATGCGACCTCAATATTGGGATGCATACGAGCTAGTGCATGTAGTTTTATTTATTTATCTATATTGATATATTTATCTATACTTTTATTACATTCTTATATATATGTAATACTTCTTCATAATGATATATTACAAATTTGTTAGATGTCACTCCTCCACAGTTAACAGATTGCTTTGTGTGTGTACATGTTTGAAGTGATATGTAGTTCTATAATAGCTTTGAACATATATGTACTTGTACCCAAAAGGTTAATTTCATTGGGGAGGAACCATATCTGATAGATGACATGGCAAAGAGAATGAAATTACGTCGTAGTCACTTTGATGGTTTCTTCTTCCAATGGACCACCACTGCTCAGTTTGACACAATACATGTCTGGGTTAATAATCTTCAGGTTAGTGGAATATCCTGTTCCTTTATGAGTAAGGGAAATTTTTGATGTGTAAAAAGATCATTACAAGGGTTTTGCCAATCGCACCTACAATGTACATGTAGGTGTAAGTGTATTACTCCAACATGGAGAGAAGATTGAATTTTTCACACCAGAGAAGTATCAATCATTCTCAGTCATCCATCATTGTCTCACGCGTAGCCATTTTTTACTTTGTGCCTATGGGGTAGAGGGAGGTATAATTTAAGATGCTTATACAATACATACATGTACACATATCTCAACTAGTTCATTGTCTGTCATGGTACATGTAGGTGGATAATCACATATCTCATGCCAAAAATCCCATCATATTTCATTCGTGGCTGCAACCAGAGGCTATAATTTCAAGATGTGGTAAGTGAACTGTCTGTGGTATAATAGCAAAATATGTTGTATTGAGAAATGTTTGACCCAAAAAAGATTTTTGGGGGGAGGTGGATAATTTTTACTGCTGAAAATTTTCACTTCTAAGACAAAAACTTGAATATTCACTACTGACCACACTGTGCATATTCTTGTACTTTTGCAAGCATGAACAGCAGTCCCGTAGGTCAGGAAGGCCTGTGTACACGTATAATAGCATTGCCACATGTTCATGTGAAAAAGAAACGTCACTCCTGTTATTTTGAAAACTCTTGTGTTTAATTTTTGTTATTGGCAAACAAAATATAGCTCATATTGCATGTGCATGTACATGTACATATTCCTATTTAAATTTATGCTATGCCCACTTGGTTGCAGCACCAAAGCCATTCCTAGAAGGCACACTTGCCCTAAAAAAGAAGCAACAGGGCAATGGATTGTCTGTTGAGTGAGTTTACTATGCAACATAACTTAGAAACTGCCGAAACATACATGTATTATAATATGAGATAGTTCACAATAAAGTGAGCTTTCACGTATTCATATACATGGGCATTATAATATTATTAAAGTCTGAATCACTACAAAGCTTTAAAAGCTATTCATACATGTATCATACCACTATTTCTCTGTGGTAAAATTTGGGGGTGTTAGCACTAACTTCATGCCATTATCGCAAAATGAACTGTCAAATCATTTCAAAATCATTTTGTACATAATGCAGTCCTGTAGCTATTGATTTATTCTGTTCGTTTATCCATTATGGAGATACAGTTGGACAAACTGCAACCCACTCAATACATGTATATTCAAGGAATGGACTGCATGTTGTATATCATTAAGATGAACTGATTTTAAGTGATTTGAATGCTTCTGCTGAAAGTTTAGAAGGCAGTACTGCTTTCCAATGTTGCTTTGACTCATTGCATTATAATCACATAAAAGTCAATAATAGCTACATGTACTTATGTATGCGACATTTATTCAGTAACCAAAACGAATACATTAATAGAAAAAGAGAAGAATGTTATCTACATGTATCTGTGTACAGTAGATTTTAGACATAGAAGGCATATGAGCAGTGTAGTGTTTATTACAAATGACAATGATCTGTTTTAAAAGGCTTGTCATTCATTAAGACATAGATAATAAGTGGAACCAATAAATGTGCACTTTATGAGAATAATAGTACCCTGGTACTTCAAAATTGTGTATGTGTACTATGGTTGTGAAGGGCACTTCACACTTATGTTGCACCAATAATAATAAAATCAGTTTGTAATTGATTAAATCAATGCATTGCCACTGAATATTGACCAGCTTTGGTAAGATGGTTAACATTGTGGTTGTACAATTTTAGGGATAAATCACGAATGCAATTATTTTGGTTTTGTGTACATGTACATATAAGTTACCCACACCTCCGCACACAAACATACACAAACACACACAAAACACACACAAACAAACACACAAAACACACACACAAACAAACACAAACACACACATTTGTCAGAATGCTTCAGGTATTGGTTCAAGAGTTTGGTTTAAAAGTGGACATCAGATTTATCATGTCTCTCACAACATTGTTGGAGGCATTTTCTGTGAAGACACCAGCTGTAAGTCCAACTGAATGATGCAAGTACTCTTATGTGCACGAGTGTTAAAAAATGTTGCCTATAGTGTAACTCATGTAAGTTGTCTCTGAAATTATTCTATCTATCAATTCATCACCATGGGGTCAATCATTACTGTAGGCATCATCACTGTAATGGGGCACACACATATGTGTGTACTATACTTGTGAATTTGGGTATCAGTTTATTCTCTACATACACCTACCTACATGTACATTTACACTTCATCCATCATTGGTGTTTGTTGCCATGTTGTTTTTCAGAGTGAATTAATAGCTGCAGAAAGTAAAATGGCTGAAACACCCTTGGGGCAAGGAGATATTGCACAGGTAGAGTTCTAGCATGGTGGCAACTGCCCCTGCTTGATTTACCATTTCTTGTTAGTGAGTATGGATGTTGGAGGCTTATGATTTTCCCCTCCATAGGCAAGCACTACCTTTACCAGACACTACTTCAAATTTCTTCATCTATCACCCCTACTGGTATGGGTTATTTTGAAATAATTACTGTGCATTCTCATTACCCTTCGTCTTATAAAGTCATGATAACTGAATTCAGGATTATTTGTAACTTTTCTATATGTATCTGTTTGGTACAGGCCCACTTGACACTTGAACTGGAAATGCCTAAGGATGCAAAAGTTCTAAATGTTCCCATTCTGGGGACCATTGTCCATGTACTGGGCTCCTTTGCAGGAGTCATTGGGAAGACAAAGGATGCAGAAATGAGGTGGGTTGCTGTTCATATAAAAATATGATACTGTCCAGTAATATTGTAACACTCACTGAGATGTATCCATAGTGAATAAAAGGAAACAACAGGCATTATTTGTTAAGATAGGTGGGGAAATGAGGAAGACCTGCTGCCTGTTGATGTGCAATTCACTACTTAGGTTGTAAAGGATGGTGTCATTTTGATTTCAGTGTACATGTAGCACATCATACATGCAAAATGATGGTAACCTAACTACAATTAGGTTCGGACTAGCAACATACACATGTAGTATAGTTGCAATCTGTGTCTGCTGCATCATCCCAAGGTACCATTATTTATGGGAGGCTAAAAAAACTTTCCTGTACTATTGAGGTGAAAAGCAAGTTTGATAAACATTTTTATTTCTAGGTTAACCTCTGTACATACTAGCTTAATGCAGAAGTGGATTACAATGTGGCACATGTTAATTGATTGAGATTTTGTTATAGGCAATAAAATTATGGTTTTCCAACACACAGTAATGTGGATATGCACTTGCACATTCTGCCATGCACATAGAAATCACTCCCTCTATCCTATGGCTACCTGACACTGTGATCACTATTGCACATATGCATTTCTGGCATTCATGTACATACATACTTGTACATGTTTAAATTCACTCTCTCACCTAAAAGGCTTGGCTACTACCAGCTTGAAAATGCCTTACTCACACAGCAGGCATTGAAAGATCGCGTACTCAAGCACTACATCCAACAGGCATGTACACATTATGGTTTAATTAACTCTCCTGTATGTTATAATTATATTGCTTTCCATCTCCATGCACAGGGTTTGGTGCATTTCTATAGTGTTGTGCTTGGTCTTGATGTCCTGGGTAATCCAGCTGGGTTCATCAGGGGGTTAGCAGGTGGAACCAAAGGGATTTTCTACCATCCACTGGAGGTGGGAGAGGATGTGTTCAGAACGTTCATCATGTTAGCCCTTACAGGGAGCAGTACTGGGGCCTGGGGAGTTTCTTGAAGGTCTCTCACTTGGAGGCAGACAGTTTATTGGAGGAACAGTCGGTATGTTTTGCTGTAGTATGCATGTATGTGTAGTATTGTGTCTGCATGTATGTGCATTAAATTTGGTAATATGCACTATACACCTGTACATGTACATGTACATGTACATGTATATGAATCTAGGGAACAGTGTGTTGAATGTACATGTACATGTATTACGTGTAAAAATGGGAACTTTTTCTAAATTCAGTGCAGTCTATTTAAAATGCATTTATGATGTCATGCTTACTGCCTCACTCATCAGGTGGCCTTTCTGGTGTTGCTGGTCAGGTGCTTGGTGTTGGTGGTGATCTCATTGCAAAACTGACTTTTGATAAAGAGCACCAAGAAGAAAGACGTCAGGGTGATGGTTCAATTGAACATGCTATTGGAGGGGTTGCCCGAGTAAGAGAACTAAAATGGGGGGAAATATTTGTCATTTGAGCTTATTATCCTGGCTGTTTTCCCTCCTCAGGGTGTTTTCCATGGTCTGACTGGTTTGGTGACTAATCCAGTGAAAGGTATGACAAATTTGAGAATTTTTTATCTTGCTTGTAGACATGGTACGTATATGCATATATTCATTAAAAGTGGGCCTTACAGTACTCTTCTTGAAAATACATTAAGTTCTCATATCAAAATTTTATTATTTTGCTAAGTAGTAATCAATTGTACATGTAGATTGGATATGCAATAAATGCAGCTCTTGCCTAATGGTAGACACAGTATGAACATACACGTAGACTAGAGTCTAGATGTAGATGTTATCATTGGTACATGTACTTTTAATACTGAAGTACATGTAATTCTGTGTAGTATTGGATGTACATGGCATTGAACATTATTACTCTTCAGATGTACAGAAAGACGGTGCAATTGGCTTGTTGACAGGAGCTGGTAAAGGATTAGCTGGTTTGATTGCCAAACCCACTGGAGCTATTGTGGACCTGACCAGCGCTACCTTGACAACTATTCAGAAGTGAGTTACTGTGTTGCATGAGGTGTGAGTGTAGCAAATCTATGTATCTATTCCTATATCCAGCTGACTGTATTGTTTTCGAATCAATTTTCATTCATTGGCATGCATTTAGGAATGTAGTTATTATTTGATGTAAATAGTGTGGCTTAGGGGTGCATTTTTCATTTTTTCGTAGTGCCTACTGAACAAAACCAATCTCAATAGATAACATTGTTTTGTTCATGTAACATGTTTAGGTAACAACACAACTTTGAGTGTAGTTCTGCTGAAATACGTTATTTTCATGTGAGACCTCTATACAGCAACCACTGTAACACACTCAGATACTCGTACATGAAACAGTCAAAGTATACACAAAAAATACTGTATGAATAAAGTACATGTACGTGTGCACTCTAATAGTTGATGTGCATGTCAGTTTTTATGTAGAATTGTTCATGCACTGCCTTCCTTAGAAAAACACAGGTGGGAGATGTAGAGATCGTTCAGACAAGACCAACAAGGGTTATTGGACCAGACAAGGTAAAGTTCATGTACACATGTTTATTGAAGTGAAGCTGGTGCATGTACATTTACTTTGATATAAATTGAGGTATGCTACATGTAAATGTTATAAGGTTCAGGCTTGCAGCCAATTAGCAATACATAAGTGTATCTTACCGTTTCATCCCTTATGTACAACAAATACATGTGGTTGCAAGTACAACGTATATCTCGGAGAATGCATGAACGTGTAGATACATGTACATGGGATACATGTATATATCATATAGTAGAGCCAGGTAGAGGGATTATTGTCTATGACAAAGGATTGAAAATGGATGAATTGTAAGCTGCAAATCTGAAATAGTGATGGTCAGCATAAAATGCTAACTGGTCAGCAATGTCATGTATATGCATTAATTATTCTTTCAAAGCAGCACATGTACAACAGGTTGATGTGCCCATTAACTGTTTTTGTGTTTCTGTTAATTTTGCTGATATAGGTTGTGTACCCTTACTCACTACACAAAGCTGAAGGCTATGCTGCTTTTAAGGTATGTGCCGGTATAGACGGGCTGCATGTTGCTGTTAGCTGAAGGGAGATGTTATATGGAGTGAAATATCAGCTCACAATAAGAGATGCATGTGTGTGAATCCACACATCGTAGACAAAGATACTCTAAATAATCCACACCTGTCTATTTGCACATGCTTGTATATTACTTATTAACATCCCCTCCAATGTAAAAATGATCCCTAATCATACGTGATCAACAAATCCTGATATTTGTTTGGTTTCTACACTTCTTGTTCAATACGTATGCCATGTGCTTTTCCATCATTGACATGATGTGTTACTACAGCAGGCCTCCAGTGCAACAGGATGAGGTGTCACAAGCACTAAATTCCGATTTGTTGGGCATTGTGGTCAAACTCTAATTGGCCTGATTGATTGTGCTTTGGTGCTGACCCTGGTGGGGTGGGCATTGCTGAATTTCCATTCCTCTTGTTCTTTTTATTCTCCAATGTTCTCCATTTTTGGTGTTTTCTCTTGGCTGGACCCAACTGCAGCCAGGTTCTTTGTGTTCAAACCCCAGACCTGTGTACTGGGTAATCATAGTCACGATAGCTGGTCTGACTAGCAACGTTTAACTAGGAGTGAACCTCCAGACCAATCGTAAGTGTATTATACCATTCCAACAAGGCCACATAAGGGTCATTGCTTCTTTAAACATGTGCATTACTGTTTTCACTGCTGATTCAACTTTCCCATTTTACTGGCTATAGTAGGGTGATGATATGGTGTGGTTGGACCCCCAAGCCTTTTAAAGTGCCTGAAACTCCTGAGATAAAGGCTGAGATAAGGACTGTGGACCACCGTATGTTTGCACAACCAATGGTACAAACCAATCAAGGTTAACTCCCTAGCCCCATCACCCGATCACAATGTCCAGCCATCCAGAAGGACATCTTCCAGAGTGAGCACACATCATCATTGTGGTTTCACCCAAAGCTTGCGAGCACCATGAGGTGGTGAGCCTACACGTGCCAATCGTACAGGTAAGAGCTTGGTCCATGGAGTGAAGTTCATAGATCAAACTCAAAGAGACAACTCTGTGCAACCACATGCTTTTATTGATTTATTATTGGCAATACAGGCTTTCGAAGGGTCATAGGCTAGGCTTGGAGGCATGGCATACTCCTTGCAAGATGCACCAGCTTACCACACATACGAAGTATATTAAAAGCCACCTGAGATTCAATACATGCAACAACCACTGCCCATTGCGCTTTTCAGAAATGAAGTTTACACAATGCAGCTATTCCCCAATGGGAGCACCAAGCATATCCAAGTGTGGGGCACTAGAAACCTTTATAGAAGTATGGAACATTGCAGTAGTGTTGGTACGACAGAATAGCTTGCACTTCAAAATGTTAATGAAGATACCTAAAGTGGGGCCAAGGTCTTCAATAAGGGTTAGAGCTCACAACATTACTTATTTAGTTCTAGCAAGGACACCATCATCATGGTACCAAGCTTGATATAATGAACCTCATTGTCAGCATCAATGCAAACCAGTGGCACAAACTGAGGCAATATAGGCTGCAAAAGAGTGGAGTGCAACAGATCATACACATGTAGACCAAGCCCACCATATTTCAGACTCAGTTGAGTCTGCTGCCAAGCAGAGTCAGTTAGATCCAGTACAAAGGAGAAGACAAAACATTCTCTAACTTCGGCATTAAAGGCTGTAAAAGGGTCAAAGGCTAGGCTCGCAGGTGTACTTCTCATAAGATGCACCGGCTTGCAAAAGGCACCACACATATACGAAGAATATTAAAAGCCACCTAAGGGTCAATGGCTGCAATGTCTTTTATTTTGGATAACAACTTCACTGCCTCGTTGCGCTTTGCAGGAATGAAGTTAGCACAATGCAGGTAATCCCCAATGGGACTACCACATATGTCCAAGTGTGGAGCATAAGAAACCTTTATTGAAGTAGGGAACATTGTAGTGTTGGTCTGACAGAAGATCTCGCACTTTGAAAGGTTAATGAAGATACCTAAAGTGGGGCCAAGGTCTTCAATAAGGGTAAGAGCTAGCATCAATGCTGATTTGGTTCCAGCTAAGACGCCATATCATGATACCAAGCTTGATATAGTAAATCTTGGCACTCATCGTCAGCGTCAATGGCTGATAGAATCTTTTGCAGCACAAGGTCAAAGAACAGAGGACCTAAGGTATCTCCCTGCTGTACCCCAGTCTCTGAGGTAAGTAAGCCAAGGGGATGAAACAATAGTGGATGAGTACCATAACACCAAGCTGCCCAGGTTGCAAGCTCAGGAAAGACAGACACACACCCAGAGAGGAGTACCTGCTTAGAAACGAGATTGAAAGCATTACAGCAAAGTCTTCATCCTTCCAATGACTGTCAATCATGTTCCTTAAGCTATGTATCACCCTTTCAGACCCAGCAGAACAAGCGACCCCAAGTTGAAGTGTTTGGAACTATTATTATTATTAACAATACAGATAGACAAGCATAAAAAATTACTTACCACCTACATGTAGACTGAATAATATATCAGTAGCCTGCATCTGAGATGGTACTTGAAAGAAGAGCCCTCACATTTGCCCTGACAAGGGTCATGCTTAATCTTTGATACAGGCTGTGATGGAGTTCTGACATGTGGCCAAGCGAGAGGTGAGCTGCGATAGTGCCTACTTTGCTTCAGTGCCCTAACACTCATACGTCTCCACAGCTATTGGGATACATACCCAACCCAATTCTGCACATTTGGAATCGTTGGCCTTATGCTTCCTCTCCTCTGCTGCAAAGGCTGAAGACCCTGCTGTCACACTCGCTTCCAGTTAATTACTTGGAATTAGCGGTGATGTGAAAGTAAAGTCAAATGCAGCAGGCTTTCCCATCATCCAATTTGCTGCCAAGACATCAGCTGGTCGTGTGTGGCGCTCATCAGCTGCAGAACCACACCCAGCCTCCACCTGAGCGCTTATGCAGGCTCTCCAACATGACTCTGCAAATACATCCCGGAGCCTGTTGTAACAAATGACCACATCGCCCCCGTGCTTACATGTCAAAGCATGGTGGCCCAAAGGGCCCAAAGAATGAGCTGGACAGTGGGGACATGTGGCACCCTGGGAGCCTGAGATACCAAGGCCTCTTGAAACTCTGAACGCTCTAAGACCAAGAGAAGGAGCTGCAGAAAGCCATGCTGCAGCATGGGGAGGTGAAATAGATAAAAGGCGAGTTCTGTCAGACAATGATAAAAAAGCTGTGCAAACAGGCTGTCTTCCAGTTTGCTAGAAAGCACCTTTTGATGGCATGGTGTCTCCCGGATAGCTTCCAAAGTAACAGTCTCATAATTAGAGGCATGTTCATTAAATTTATTGATGGAATTCAACAAGTTCTGATTGGACTCTGACCACATGCCAACCATGCTTAGAGAAGCTATGTAACAGGCAGATGAATGTTCTGAAAGCCGTTGAGTTACAAGTGCCTCTTTCCGAGCACTGTTTGTGGTGTATACAGCTGTAGATAGAGCAAAGCAATGACGAACATCATTATCAAAGTACTCCAGTCCTTTAGTGAGAGAAGGGGGTGTAGATCTTGCCATGTGTACAAGTTTACAAATACCACCACAGAAGTAGAGCAACTTGTGGATCCACAGAGCCAACCTCTTCAGTTCAGAGAGTAACTTGGAGGCTATTGCACACTTCTGGGATACAATTTCAGTACAAAAAATGCATCCTCAATAGGAGCTCACACTAGTTAGACCTCTTCATCTCTGATGGGAACATGCTGAGATCACTTAGACTGTAAAGTTCACATTTTGCTGCAGAAATAAACAGACCCAATGTAAGGCCATGCTCTTGGATGATGGAAAGTGGCTTAGGACCAGCATCTACACCATCCTCGTGGTACCATGCATGAAACAGAAAACTAGAGCAATGTTCATCTGTAGCAATAGCAAACACAATCTTGTACAGTACTAGGCAAAAGAACATGGGACTTAAAGGGTCCCCTTGCTCACCAACCTCTGAGCTTTTCTCAGGGCATTGTGCCGTGTGGTTACATCCCCACTACATTGACAGGTAACACAGTGATGTCCTAAAGTGTCCAACATACTACTGGGACAGAAAGGGTATATGAAAGGAGATCCATCCTGGCTAGATGTGGGTGATGGATTAATGCCAAGCCACCACTGAACTGCAACTTGGAATTCATTATTTTTATTTTGTAAAAAGGTATTATAGTTTACAACAATATATAGAAACTACTGAACAGCAACTACATCTCTCACTGTACACACTCTATGTCACTTCCCCGACTCGGAAGCACCTAGTCTAGTGGTCGCAGACACCGCATGGTTTGTTAAATCAGGATCCTTGGCAGCACTTGACCACAAATCAGACTTATTCACAGATCAAGCTATTCAGCTTAAATTCGCCTTTCACACTCCCATTCGAGCTCACTGTCTCCTTCTCATACCATATGTTTTCCAAGTGTAGGGTAGTTCCAATGAGTGCGCACCATGAGTGTACAAGTAGGTTGTCAGCATTGTGGCTTTGGCTAAAGATGGCACGTAGCGTGAGGTGGCCAGCCTACATATACCAATCGTAGAGGTAAGAACTGGGTCCCAGGAGCGAGGATAGTAAGTAGATTAGTACAGCACCGCTCAACCACGCAAAAAATTATTGTTCTTTTTCATTATTATTATTATTACCCACTACACAAACACACATCAGTACATGTATTCAATAGAAGCCATCCCATCAGTAGATGCCTCGACAAGTGCCAGGTCAAATCCCATCTGATGTCAGTGGTTTGAAAACAAAAGATCGATGTAGTTGTCTGAGACAGCCTTGGGGTATTGTTCCGCTTGCATAGCCCTAATCAGCAAAGAGGATTCCTCTCCTTTCTTGGCCACTCCTGAGGTCAACTCCTCAGCTTCGTCACCCACTCGCAATGCCCAGCCATCTAGAAGGAGATCTTCCAAAGAGAGCACACCCCATGCATACATCATTGTGGTTTCAGCCAAAGCTTGCGAGCTCCATGAAATGATACCGATTGTACAGGGAAGAGCTTGATCCAAGGAGCAGAGTTAGTAGGTGATCAAACTCAAAGAGACAATAATGAATATTATTATTATTATTATTATTATTATTATTATTATTATTATTAAAACTGTCAAATATACATGACATACGCCAAATACGAGTAATAAATGTGTTACATAGTTACAATTAGCTAAATAAATTCAGCCTGATTGTGGTAGTCTGGAGAGGATGGCTCTGGACACCGACCTCACCAAGATGATGTTGAGACGTCCATAAATGTCGGCAACCATTGCAGCTCTGGGCTGGGAGAGGTTAATTGACAGGTGGGATGCCAACCTAGACAATACACCCTGAGCCTTCCTACCCCAATGACCAAACGTTTCAAAGCCATGGGGATACATGTCCCGCCCAGTTCCGTGCACTTGGTGCTGTTAGCATTAAGCTTTCTTAGCTCAGCACCGTTAGCTGCAGCTCCAGATTGATGGCTAGCTTCAGGTAGGAAAAAAAGAGAGAAACCATTCCTACTAAACACTTCACACTTGGGGTAATTGATGAAAAGACCCAGGTGGGGCCCCAACTCTTCAATTAGATGCAGAGCTCGTACTACCGCTGACCTCTCCCCCGCCAGTATGCCATCATCCAGGTACCAAGCATTGAAGCGAAGATCGATGCAATCGTCGTCAGCCTCTATGCTAGAAACAAGCTTATGGAGGACCAAAGCAAACAACATTGGGCCAAGGGGATCTCCCTGCTGAACACCTGACTGTGAGCTGATTTTGCCCATGGAGTGCCACAAAATGGAGTGAGAACCATAGCACCATGAGACCCATGGTAGCAGTTCAGGGAAAAAAGAGGAACACTCATCAAGAACTGCTTGCCTGGAAACCCTGTTAAATGCATTAGACATGTCAACCTTGCAGGCTACGAAGTCCCCACTCATCCAGCCATCATCAATGCACTTTCTCAATTTGTGAACCACCTTTTCTACGCCTGCCTTACATGCCACGCCAAACTGGGAAGGCTGAAAAAAGGTGGAGAACTTATCTCTGAGGATAGAGCAAAGGCACTTTCCTGTGAGTCTGCGAAGTGTTTCACCAACAACTATGGGTCTAATGTCAGTATATCGACCCTCGCTGATTTTACCCTTGTTTAGTGCAATCAATCTACCGCCAGACAAAAAAGCAGAAACACTTTTGGGGGCCCTACCTGAGGCTAGAATGTTAACAACCCCCTTCAGGGAGTCACAGATTGGGGTTTGGAGAGGTATTGAAGCTGCATCAAGTATGTGTTGAATGGATAGGCCAGAGGGACCTGCCGAGGTTCCTTTGGTGAAGGATCTCAAAATGCGCAGGATGTCAAAGGAATGGCCAAGGGTAACGGGGTTGCTGGCTACGTCCGGGATTGTGGGGTGAGGACAGGAAGGATTCTTGGACTGTAGCAAGTTCCATGTTGCGCTGTTAGAAGGTGCAATGCCACTGGAGAGCAGCATGCGGCAAGCTTTTCCCATCAATCCTGAGCGGCCTAGAGAAATGGCTGAAGAGATTTCTTGACTGTGGGTAGATGTTCTGAGGTTTTTGGAAGAATTATGGAGGTTGGCTC
>OX442424.1:7714959-7839959 GCA_949361645.1 Spongilla lacustris
GCAGTATGACAGGAAGTTAATTTGAGAAATTACTATTCATACTCTGTCAAGGGTCTATTCATAACACTGCTTTCTCTCACATTACACAGTCATGGCGCTCCCAGATACAATCAGGCTAAAGCCGGTCGATTAACTAATTCAGTTTGCTTATATAGCTTCAGTTATAACTAATTATGAAGTGTTTTGAATAGACCCCTTGTTGAGTGCCCTGTGGGATAAATCCTTATTCGCCTATCACACTTTCTGCCACTTGTTGTGCAAGTGGAATAGAGGTCAAAGCCAACGGATGTTCACATAGGAACAAGTGCATGGCGTGTCAGTATTGCAAGGAGTATGGTGAAAAGATTACAGCTAGCCACCATAAAAGATATGACAGCACCTGTATAGGTGCTATAGTGCCGCCTAGAAGTGAGGACTAAATTAAGAATGTTTTTAAGAATACCAATATATTGCATTGCATGCATCCGCTTGGAATTTGGAAAGAAGCACAAACTCTTTAATATGTCACAAGTGAGTAGTGTGTGCAAAAGTGCATATTACTGATACTCTAGCTACTTTTGTCAAAAGAGCTACTGTAGCTCGATAGATGTTATAAGCCATGCTTGGGCTGATCTGATGAAATTACCCGAACCAAATGTGTTGCATGTGTGTGTGTGTCAGTGTGTGTGTGTGTGTGTGTGTGTGTGTGTGTGTGTGTGTGTGTGTGTGTGTGTGTGTGTGTCAGTGTGTGTGTGTGTGTGTGTGTGTGTGTGTGTGTGTGTGTGTGTGTGTGTGTGTGTGTGTGTGTGTGTGTGTGTGTGTGTGTGCGCATGTTCTCTCGTATGCGTGCACGTTGACTCGTCGAGATGGCTGCCCGCTTTATATAATTTGGTTATGAATCGGGCAATAACATAGACCTACTCTAGTCTCTACCTGCTAAATGCAGGTATTATAAAGTAATGAACGTATAATTTCCGGTGTCATAGGGTATACGGTCCGGGGCAATTCCCCCCGCCCCCCCCCCCCCCCCCCCCCCCCCCCCCCCCGGACCGTATTCCCTGCATGGTATACATCATAAAATACACGTATATACCGCGCGCGCATGCAGGTAAGGGCTGGCACCTTAGCTGATCGCAGGCCGCCAACTTGATACATTTCATAGAGTTTACGACCATGCAGTTCGGTATGCGTGATGTGCCCAATGTAACCAATGCATTGTGTTTCAAAAAGCTGAGCATTTTGTTTTTATTGTCTGTAACCGTGATGCTTGCCCAAGCTTACCTGCGTAGGCGGAGCTTCGCTCCTTAGGGGGTAGTAGGGGGGCCACTCCCTCCGGTCGTCTTGCGCGCGCGCCTTCGGCGCCCTTCTTTTTTGTTGTTGCCCAGTGAAGTTAACCCAAGCGAAATTTTCGATGGGGTATCATTCAAGGGGTATAGAGGGGTATAAGTGGGGTACAAATGGGGTTAAGTGGGGTATGGATGCGGTACATTGCATTGAAATCAAAATTCAATTTTGTCGTGTCCGCCTCCTCCCCCGGACTGGATGTACAATATTTTAGACGGACCGTATTCCCTAGGGATTTGGGTCCGGGGGGTCCGTATTCCCTAAGGGTATACGGTCCCCCGGACCGAACATTGCCCCGGACCGTATACCCTATGACACCGGCCGTATCCCTTGTTTCCTTCCTTTTACTCAATTGCATATTGCTGTCTACAAATCCTACCGCATTTTATTATGTCTTGTTCAATCATGTACATGTAGGTATATCACCAGTCCATGTTTTAAATAATTGGGTCTGGCTCCGCGAGGCTAATTCGAGCTGCACTGCGAGCGATTACACATGTATCACACCCAAATTGAATTATTATTATTCGCCACTTAACACGTATACGAGTCACAACTAAACCCCCACGGAATGAGGCATGATACTGTGTAGAAGTCCTCGCAGCACAGATCGTGGTGGTAACATCCTTGGTGGTAGCAGCAGTCACCACAAACCCACGACCAGCAAGAACACAGTCCCCCGTATAGGCCCAAACATTGGTCTCCTTGTGGGCACGAAGCGCAGCACTCTCCGTTGATAGTACAGTAGCCGTACGAACATCCATCAGAAACATCGCCATCGTCATAGTATTCTCTTCTCACTTTGCTAAGCGCTGCTGCCTTATTAACTCTCGACGACTTCGAAAGCCGCATCGCAAAGACGTACAAGTTCATGGCCGCTGGATATTCTTTTCCCAGTATGCCGAGGTCTGTTCCCAGTTTTTGAGCTGCCATAACGACATAACGGGCTTCAATGCGAGACAGCAGGTCGTCAATTGCACTTCGTAATGTACTGTTGGCATTTCCTTCGTCCAACTGTAGCAGCAGTGTATGTAGCACTGTTTGCTGTCGCACAGCTTCCTTCGTTGACTGCGACAAATTTTGCGGTATAACGTAGCTGCTTGAATTTGACTTGTTGTTTACAGTTGTGTTTGTAATAAGTAACTTCCGTCCCATTATTGAAGCGACCACATGAGAGGAGCGGTGACCTTCTGTTCTGAACAACTGTTCACCTCGGTGATTGGCGATTTGTAGAACGTGATACCCAGCTTTTATCTCGCTTAGAAAATTTATACCTCGGCTCTCTGATCGGTTAAACTGCCCCTCGATTTTATCGTGCTCAAGGGTAGTAATTTTAAACTTTCCGGCGTTTTCATTGTATCCCTGAACTATAGACGAGACGAGAATGGTCTGTAGGCAAGCGCAGTACACTCCGCGATGTGAAAAACTTCGCATTACTACTTGATCGTTAGCAATGTAACTGAAGGACCAGATTAGTGTGTTAAGGTTTTATCCTGACGATTTATAGAAATGCACGTGTGCCAGTAATAATGTATATGTATACATGTACCTCACGTGTTACGAACGTTAACAGTGATGCGTACAACGATTTGATTGGTTGCGTACATTTTGCAATAGTGATCAGCCCAGGGAAAGAACCATCCAATGGCCAACTCAGGGACGATTATTTACTAATGATCTCATAATACGCAACACGGCTGTTGCGACCAGGCAATACAATTAAACTAACTATATAAGGAAATATACGTGCGAGCCTCATTATAAATACTGCATCTTGAGCGAGCCATACCGTGCTCATTTTAAGTCCAACATACGGTTTTCCTCGGCGAGTCGCTAAGGAAACGCTAAGCATGGCCGGAGACAAGGGGGGGCTTGGGGGAGCTTAAGCCCCCCCCCCCCCCCCCCCCCCCCCCCCCCCCCCCCCTCCAAATATTTTCCCTAATACTAATATTTAAATATTAATGCAATTAGAATCCTTAATTGTGGCATAAGCGGAATGTTTTTCTACCTATGAATATCAGCTGAGCACTAAGCTGTACAGTGGAGAACATCATACTTGGCCAAATAATTTTTCCAATTCTTCCAATGGCGGTAGGTGGATTGTAAATGTCCCAGCCCACTGCAGGATGTAGTTCAATATTCTGATCTATATATCGATCGGAATATTGATACCATATATCGATCGTCATGCCGTTCAACAATGAAAGTAGGTCCGGAAAGTCTGGAAGCAGGTGTCGTAGTATATATTGTCCCCCCTTATATTGTCCCCCCGGCCGGACAATATAGCCTAGGGTATAATGCCCCCCGGACAATATAGCCTAGGCTATATTGTCCCCCACGGACAATATACCCTAGCATATAATGTCCCCCCCCCCCCCCCCCCCCCCTCTGGTGAAACTGTCCCCCTATCCGGACACTATAACCTAGGCTATATTGTCCCCCTCATTACAAACTTGCCAAACATGGTCAATTTAGTGTCCCATACATAAATGGTATACGCAATGACTGTTGCATTGAAGTGTATAGCCGCATGCACTTTTTTCTCGTGAAACTGTCCCCCCACCCGGACACTATACCCTAGGCTCTAGTGTCCCCCTCATTAAAGACTCGCCAAACATGCATATATATCAATAGCCGCACTTCTTTCGCCATCATTATAAAATACTGCAATGATATATTGATGATATAATACTGCAAGAATACAACACTGCAAGGATATAATTATAATGCAAGAATATAATACTGCAAAGATATAATGCTCCAAGGATATATGAAATATATAATGCAAGAATATAATACTGCAAGGATATAATAGATGAAGACAAGTACTAGTGACTATGCAGTTTGTGTGCATAACATATTATGCACACAAACTACAAAGCCACTTTGATTTTCTCGACCACACTGTGCTTGGTATGTTCTCGCACTCCTTATGGAACCATTCTTCACATCCATCACACTGAACCATTCAGTCATCTTCAGGTTGCCTGCAATTGCAAATGATGTTAACTTTTACAATAGAAATGGGTCTTGTTATTTTCTTTCGTTTTGTGGTAGAGAAGATTTCCATCTTACCATTCACAAAGCAGTCTAGCAAATGCTTTCTCATACTTTTTTGATTGTATGTCATAGATGTTGGACACTCCCCATTACACAATGTAGTGGCAAATGCCAATGCAAACACACCACAGTCATTACAACCTTTTTGGCTTTGAACACGCATAAACCTCAAAATGACTTGCTTTAGTGGAGTACAGACCAGTGATGTTATTTGTTCCTTTGCTCTGGTGGGTAGGTCCTTTCCACTCATGCTGTCAAAAATGTTTACTACTCCAGGTTCACATCCAATGGTAGAACAAGTTAACCAATGATTGGTGGATACATGTAGGATTTGTACGAATTCCTATCGTTCCACACGATATAGGCTAATACTTCACCAAGTGTGGTAACTTGCAGACCAGGAACGACTGGATAAACACTTCGGAGAAGCTTCTGTCCAGCATTTATTATGCTATCTGTAATCCATTTGCCACCAACTAGTGCTTCATAATCATACACTAATAAGTCCAGGTATGGTATCCAGTGAGATAAAGGATCCACATTGTCCTTTGAATCATCTATTACCTCTGCAAAATAGGGAACCAAATTAATTTGTGACAATTTATGCTATTATACTCATGCTTGGCAATAAACAGAATCAGTGTCAATTGATAACACATTTAATAACACACAACACATGAAAAACATTACCTGGATGGCCAATGATATTATTGCCTGCAGCTGAAGACTGGTGAGCTTTAGTTCGCTTGAGACAATCTCTCATTCCAGCAAGAGTTTTCAAGCTTCTTCTCATTTTCTTCCTGACAGAGATTCACCCATACCATTGAAATAGCATCTTGGTATGCGTAGAAGTAGAGGCTCTCTCATCTGCAGTATCAAGCCCTTCCATCTCTTCAGCAGATCTCCTTCCAAGTCGTCGTCCCAGTTCAGCTTGGCCACACAGATGTCCTGAAACAGCAGCTTGAAACACACTGTCAAGGGTGACAGAAACCCAAGTGGATCATAGACTCTTGCCGAAAGTCCAATGACATTCCGTTTTGTGGGTTTCAGCTCGGATGCAGCCTGGTAGAGGTTACTGAGATCACATATGAGTGTATCGTCCATTGGCTTCCACTTCACTCCAAGCACCTTGATATATTCTGGATGATTTAGCCTTTCCCCCAAGGTATTCTTTGTGTAAGATTCATCCTCACATGCTACTGACACCCTGTCAGGTACTTGTGCCTGGTGTTCTTGAGGTGACATACGAGTCTGAAGATTCAAAGAGTTGGATACTGTCATGGTCATGGCACTTATCAGGATCCAGAACATTCCTGTCTATTATTTAACACCCTCTACCACGTGTTCATGTCATTCATTTTTGTTCTGCCTGTTTTTAGCTAGCGTTAGGTTTTGTGTAGTTGAGCGACTTGTGCCTGTATTGCCATTGATTTCAATCCTAAGTGCTGAGAAACACGACAGGATAAAGTGGCGTAGTCGGCAGGATGGCAGAAACGGCACAACTTATCCAGCTACTCCAAAAACAGATGGAAGAACAGCGGAAACAAATGGAGGAAGGGCGAAAGCAGACTGAGGCGCTCATCGCCGCGTTCATCGGACAGACGGGCCAGCGGGAACTCGAGCCGGTATAGTGATGGCAGTGAACGCCCAATTGCAAATGCCTCGAAGACCCTCACAAACACCCAGCGGGGATACAGTCAAATTCAAAAGGAGGCACTGGCCATTATTTTTGCCCTCAACAAGTTCCACCAGTTTCTATATGGTCGTACATTCATCCTGGTCACAGACCACAAGCCACTCATAGCTCTGTTTGGACCAACCAAAGCAACTCCTGCCCTGGCTGCTAATAGGCTTGCTCGATGGGCCTTGATGCTCAGTCAATACCAGTATTCTATTGAGTACCGGAAGACATCAGACCACGGCAATGCAGATGCTCTTAGCCGTCTCCCTGTTGGACCGGATGCCAATTTTGATGGGGAGGAAGGTGATGCAGATGTGGACACAGTCTGCACCATCAAGACTGTCAGCCTTCAGCTGAACCCAACTGATCCTGGAACAGTGGCTAAGGAGTCAGCCAAGGACCCGATCATCTCCAATGTGATGCGCTTCACACGAGAAGGATGGCCGCCAAAAGGTTCAACTAATGAAGACATAAGAGCAGATGGGTCAATAGAGGCTTTTCGGAAACTGGCCATTTCACTCTCCACAGCTTATGGTTGCCTCCTCTATGGCTCCAGAGTAGTCATTCCCCCCAGTCTACGGCCTCAGGTATTGCAACTCCTACATCTGGGACACTTTGGAATGCAACGTATGAAACAGCTGGCACGAACTGCAGTCTACTGGCTGGGGATAGATGCAGACATCATGGAGCTCTGCCATCGGTGCACTGCCTGTGCAGAGCATCAGAAGAAACCACCCAAGCCGGCCAACCACCCATGGATGCTTCCAGAAAAGCCATGGAGTCGGGTCCATGTGGATCATGCCATCAATTTTCTAGGAAGTAACTGGCTAGTTCTCATTGACGCTTACTCCAAGTACCCTTGTATCCATCCTGCAGCCTCCACATCCACCAAGTCCACTACTGAGCTATTGGAACAAGACTTCGCCCATTTTGGCTACCCTCATACCATTGTGTCAGACAATGCTACGTCATTCTCCTCTGAGGAGTTCCAAAGCTGGTGCCGTGAGAGAGGCATTACCCACCTCACAGGGGCACCATACCATCCCGCCACAAATGGTGCTGCCGAACGTCTGGTTCAGACATTCAAGCAGGCACTGTCAAAGTCCTCGCTTCCACCTCGTGCAGCCCTCCAGGAATTTCTAATACAGTATCGCCGGACACCGAGGAGTGAGGGCTATTCCCCAAGCGAACTTCTGAACGGTCGCCAAATACGGACCAAAATTGATGTTCTCCTTCCTTCCCCTGCACATGCTGCTCAAGGAAAGCAGGCCAGGGAAGCCACGAGGTCTCAAGCTCAGGAGGCTCCAAATAGGGTGGCTCCCATATACACTGTTGGGACACCATGCTATGCACTCTACTGTGGTCCCAGACGGGAGAAGGACCCCAGATGGGTACCGGCAGTGGTCACCAAGGTGTACGGCTCCCGCAGTGTCAGTGTGCGAGTATGCCCACGAGGTGGCACTTGGAGGCGTCACATAGAGCAGCTGCGTCCTCGTTACGGTGTTCAAGAGGATGCAGACCCAGGGGAGGTCCAGGTATCATCCATGGAACCAGTCCTAGTTCCACCATTGGCCGAGGTTGTAGCCCCCATGGCTGATTCTTCAGCATTGTCTGTTCCTACAGCAGAAGTGACAAGGATTCCTGCTAAACCGATGCGGATGTACCTCAACCCTCGTCTCCCCACTGGAAGTGACTACAGTCGAGACAACCCGAGAAGATCAGCCAGACAGCACCAACAAGTCCACAGGACTGGGGACAATTTCGCCTCTCAATGATCTGTGGAAGATTTCAAGGCTAGCAGGGAGGTGTCATGGTCATGGCACTTATCAGGATCCAGAACATTCCTGTCTATTATTTAACACCCTCTACCACGTGTTCATGTCATTCATTTTTGTTCTGCCTGTTTTTAGCTAGCGTTAGATTTTGTGTAGTTGAGCGACTTGTGCCTGTATTGCCATTGATTTCAATCCTAAGTGCTGAGAAACACGACAGATACGAACTTTCGAAGCGTAAATCCTGCCTTGTCTAAGCATAGTTTTGCTTTCGTGAACAGCTCCAATGCTTCACCTTCAGTCTTAGCCCCAAAGATGAGGTCATCTACATAGATAGATCGATTGAATCTATCCACGAACAGGGGTCTGTCCCGACAAATTTGGTCCTCCCTGTACTGAATGCTTCTGGCTCCAGAGGTACTGATTTAAAAGCCAAATCTTTGTGATGTGTCAGACCTGACATTTTGACACAGGTGATAGGAGATGTATCCATTGTATTCATTGGAACAAAGAATCCACCACATTGTTTTGGTGTACTAGTTGTAAAACCATCTTCTGTACACAAGGTATTTGAAAATGCATCATCATTACTAAAATGCATTGAGACGCTATCCTGCTTGTTACCATCATTGAAAAAAAACCCATCAGCTGTGTGCAGGTGTGTGGAATTATCCTGACTACAACCTGAAGCCTCTATAGTGCCTTCCAAATTTTCGGTTTGCGTAAGCACTATTTTATTACCAACAGTAAATTGCACACCATTCCGTAGGCTCCACGACCGATCTCTTGGTCCTTAAGAATACGAATCTTCTGAAAGCGACAGCCGATGTGAAGTTGGGCCATTGCTCACTTCCAAGGCTTCCGTTGGTGTAATACACGTGACCTGCAATCGACACTACCAGTACCGTCACCTAGCTGTCGGTATATGTATGTAATACACTTTGATACTCTCAACTCAGGGGCGGATGCAGGATTTAGAGTTGGGGGGGGGGGGGGGGGGGGGGGGGGGGGGGGGCGCGCATAGGGCAGAGTGCAGCAGATTATGCAGGCATTGTTTCCTTGCAACTATACTGGTTATGACAGTAACAAAGGTCAGCTACTGGCATCTCTTTACTACCACTGTATTCTTTCGTCCTTCACAATTCATATGATATAGTGGGATAAATGTTCAGTGGATCATGATTTATGATCAAATACGCATGGTTGAATCGATTGATGACTCCAGGTTAAAAGTGGCATTGTCAATAACAATAAGCCGGCCTAATGTTCGTGCAAAGGTGATCTGCGAGTATATGTATTGCATGCATGCATGCAGAAAATGTGAGCGATCAACGTAAGGTAATAAGTTATTAATAATCGAATTGTATCAGCTTCAAAAACGTTCCAAATCAAAAAGCGGGGGATCCGCCGCCATATAAACCTAGTCCCTCGTATACATGTATGTGCTCTCAGTGACCACGAGAGGATTTGAACAGACAATTTGTATGTCTGCGATATGAACCAACGATGACTTTGCTTTTCAGTGTTACCTCTAGTCGCATAAACTTCAATATACAACTTATAGCTTTAGACTAAGACTACATGTACTGTAATCTAAACAGCGCTATCTAATTATAATTAGTGGTTCTATCTTGTTTATTAATATACGACCTTTCTCTTAAACCGGTTTATTATCATAATCTCTGTCTGTACATGTACACGCTAGCTGGCGTGTTCACAGGTCACAAAATTCAACAGCCGTTTATAATTACTCGCATAAGTGACATGTTACCCAATTGCAAGTGGACCCGTGCAGGCCCGTAGCGGCGTAGGCTGGGGGGGGGGGGGGGGGGGTCGGTGGGTTCGGTCGACCCCCCCCCCCCGCTCGTCAGAACTAGTTCTGCTTGCCATCAAAACAATTTATTCATAACTTCTATACATGTATAGCTATAGCCCGCGAGAATGAGATAACAATACATGCAGGCTTAGCAACCGGCGCGGGACATCCATTCTAAAATGGGGCGCCCACGTCCCGCCCACAACAAACAGCAGCGGCGGAACAGGGGGAGGGTCCGTGAATTAAATTATAGGTTCCGTGCAACTATGGGTAAAAGTTCCGCATACGATCAAGAATTGCGGAACTTTTACCCATGCATACTGTTAGTTGGGCGTAGCCCGACCTTCGCGTATTGGCGGATACGCGAAGGTCCCTCCTGCTCCCACCACCGCTCTTAATCAGTTCCACCTTATTGCTTTCCCGAACCCCCCCCCCGTCTCCCGACCAGCCTACGGGCCTGCCGTGGGGTTGGAAAATTTGAACGTTATGAAGCGATATTTGCGGCATAAAATTAGAATTGGAGCGCCACTTCGGCGAATCTCTTGTATTTCGAATCCCTCCCCCTTCCCCACCCCCACCCCCGTTTTCGTAACCATGCAAGGCTAATTTAATCAGGTCATGAATCCCGGCCCCTTACCAAAATACTGAATATGCCCCTGCCAAGCGGGGATGTGGCCAGTAATAGTTCGTTAACATTTTGTGAGTTAATAAACCTAACTATAATTATTAAGTAAGCTACATGTACATTTACATACATGTAGCCAGTCGTGTTTCTGTTATGACAACCATTTATTGAATAATGCTCAAGATGGCGGCGCCAGTAACCAAACATTGTTCAAGGGCTCCCCGAACTAGAAAAGTCTGCATGAAAACCTGTACCAAATCTTAAAAAGGGTGGCAACTCAATTTTTCGTTTAAAAAAGCAATGGAATACAATAATTAGGTCAGAATACATTGATTTTGTGTACATGTTAATGGAAGCTATGTTTTGCTTTCCCGAACTGAAATCTTCAATGTAATGGTATAGATATTTTTGCACAGTTTGCATCTTACAACCTTTCTAAACGTAAAAATGAGGTGGCAAATGTATTATAATTTGCGGTTAAATAATAAAATTCAAGAGTAGCCATTTTTCATACATTTTAAAAAATATATAGGTGTAAGTCTAACTTTGTTTTAAATAAATCCGAACCATTAGTACTTATAAATTCAACACATGCAAATTCAAATTACACTACCCCTGTGTACTAGCAACGGAGCACATGCTATAGGATGTCTTTTTGAACACCATCACTTTCCTGGAGACCGCCGATTTCTGCATATGAAATGTGGTTAAAGTCTTCCCCTACTACATAGTCCTATTAGTTTACCGGCTACTTGGTAAAGGAAAACTGGACCACATTTTCATTGTGGTTCATACAAATCAGTAAATTTGTCCAATGCCGTAGGATTGAATTTGTTTTGCCGGCAATCGAATACAAAACTGCACTGAAGACATAAAGATTGCAAAGCTACTGGGGCAATGCTCATCGATGCAAGAACTGTATGCACGTGCGTAGCATACGACAGCTTACACTACAGATATGTGAAAGCAAATGTGGTTATACTGAGTCTTCGTCTACTACATAGTACTATTTACTAGTGACATAACTTGGTAAAGGAAGGCTGGTACCACATTTTCATTATTTAGTTCAAAAAAGTTGCGAGACCCCGATGGTATACAACGCCCACCCATACCACATCTACGAGCGGGATGGGCACAGTAGTCCCCTCACTCACCGCCTACAGTATCCCATTCCGGCACACCGTTTTTGTTTTCTCTAAAATACTTTTCCCGGGCCCCCCGCTGGTCTCCCATCCAGCCTACGGGCTTGCCTGTTAATCATATAGTGATAAGTTATGTGTAAAGAAAAATGCAAGTAAGAAACCAAGATTTGAATACATGCTTTTTGCCTAGCATCGCGTGACTAGTTATAAAGTAGGTTAATTGTAATTCGAGGCAATGTTCACCAATGCATGCAAGAACTGTATGCAGTGGCGGATCCAAGGGGGGGTCTAAGGGGTCTAAAGACTCCCCCCCCCCCCCCCCCTCGGCCCGATCAGTTATGAATAAATTAACTTATGAATAATTAATTGCATGATTGACGAGTTGAAAAACGAAGCGTTTAGTGAACGCGAGTGAACTGATTAACGAGTTAGCATTCGACCCAAAGTGTGTGAGAGTGTGTGTGTGTGGGGGGGGGGGGGGTCTAAAGCCAAGGCCCTCCAAGCGTGCAGTGTTTAATTAGTATTACTGCTGCGCGATGGAATATTGTGCGAGCAAAAAGTAAGCGATCAAAACAAGATAGTTTACCTCAGGAAACAGGTAGAGCTAAATCAAGTAGGTATATAATAACGTGTGTGTCGTTTAGACCAGAATATGGTCACAATACAATGGCTTTGCGTAGAGTTTTCTATTCGCTATCCTTATCCACGTTAGCCTCGTCCCCAGGCCCTGTTTTTTTATAAGTTGCGGGGGCGAAAAACAGGGCCTGGTATAGTCCTAGTGCGCATGCGCTAGCCATTACCAATACGCTTGGTAATCGCATACTGTTGTAATTTTTGTTTGTAAACTTTCCGTACACCATCTCGTTCTCAGCGTAAACTCTTCCTCGTCCCAGACTATCGTATATGTAGTTTCGTACGTGGACTTACAGTCACTTACTACCCTTGCTCCTTGGACCACCTCTACGATTGGTACGTGTAGGCTGGCCACCTCACGCTACTTGCCATCTTTAGACGAAGCCACAATGCTGACAACCTACTTGTATTCTCGACTAGTGGTGCGCACTCACTAACCCTTGGAACTACCCTACATTTGGAAAACTTTTGGTGACGAGGTATCGACGGACAAGCCCTTTGTGCCAAGTGTAGGCCGAGGGTATTTCCAATGAGTGCGCACCACAAGAGTACAAGTAGGTTTTCAGCATTGTGGCTTCGGCTAAAGATGGAAAGTAGCGTGAGGTGGCCAGCCTACACGTACCAATCGTAGAGGTGGTCCAAGGAGCAAGGGTAGTAAGTCCACGTACGAAACTACACATACGACAGAGGAAGAGTTTACGCTGAGAACGAGATGGTGTACGGAAAGGTTTACAAACAAAAATTACAACAGTATGCGATTACCAAGTGTATTGGTAATGGCCAGCGCATGCGCGCTAGGACCCTGCCAGTGCCTGTTTTTCGCCCCCGCAACATATAAAAAACAGGGCCTGGGGACGAGGCTATATCCACGTTGACTAACGCAGGCTTCTTATTAATCAACTCGAATATTGCGCTTGCTAGCTATCAATATTGAATACACTTTCAAAGTATGCTTATTTTCCATGCTAAATGAACGCAAAAGTGAAAAAGCGGTAGGGGCTTCGCCCCAGGCCCCACTGAGGGAGCTTACAGCGCTCCCCCATACGGCCATACCCCCTAGCTGTTACGGGAGGGGGCGCGCCCCCTCCAGTACCCACCCCCCGCTTGTGAATATAGTTATTAGACCCCCCCCCCTTCCAGAAATCCTGGATCCGCCACTGGTATGCACGTACTGTAGAATTTAAAGAATAGAATTTCAGGTTGCCATCAAGTGGTGGCTTGGTATGGATGTTTCTTTTGACTCATGCTGTCCGTATTGTCCTAACCACAGGCTGGACCCGCTTGGTCACCATGCATTGACGTGCAAACACGGGGGTGATGTGGTCTTGCGTCACAACAGCCTTCGTGATGTTTTTGTGGAGTTCTGTCATAGGACTTGCTTAGGGGGTCAGGTCGAAGTTGGAAGTGGTCTTGGTCTTGACGGACTGCACTCTCGTCCTGCTGACGTACTTGTCAACAACTGGCATCTTGGCAAACCTGCTGCTTTTGACCTCACTATCACTTCACCGCTTAACCCAACCACTTTGACTGAAGCGGGAGTGAGGTGTGGGTCTTCTGCTCGGTTGCTGAGGCAAGAAAGCATAATGCCAATGATTCCAAGTGTGCTGAGCGTGGATGGGTGTGCATTCCCCTAGCTGTGGAGTCATATGGATGCTGGGGCATGGAAGCACAACAATCCTTCTTGCGGCTTGCGGCTCGTCTAACCATCCAAATGGGATGCAACAAATCACAGGCTACCACCATCTTGTACCAGAGGCTAAGCCTTTCGCTTATGTGAGCCAATGCTAGAGCCTTGCTCTCCCGTGCAAGGATTCGTCATTCGGAGGAGGGGGGTTGAGGTGTGTGGGTGTGGGGTGGTTGCTGCTGTGACTTTGATTTTTGTTGGTGTGCTGTACGGTGTATGTATAACTTCACAATGTATGTAATGTATGTATTCCCTAGCCTGTTCACAATATAAGTAATAATATAAAATAAACAAAAGAAAAAAATTAAGTCAGCATAAATTTAATACGTAATACGAATACGTGTTTTGAATAATGTGTTGGCTAACGTGAATACGTAGATCTAATCCTCATAATTTCCACAAGGTAATCAATACAAATTGTAAACAACAGTATAGTTGGGCGTAGCCCGGGCACCCAACTAGCGTTACACTGCTGGCGCTGTAACAAGAAGCGGCACGACAAGGCGCGGCAACAATGACTTTGCTGTGCTGCAGTTTACCATAAGCTTACATGATACGTATTATTACATTACTAGTGTAAGGCTTTAGCGAATATTAAGATTGTCGCAGAACTTGCAAATACGTATACGTACGTATGGGTACATAGTTTATATATGTAATACATATTAATAATGTTAGGGCGAAATTGATACGTATATCAGTTTCACTTAAATTATACTGACAGTACGGCAGCTCACACTACAGATATGTGAAAGCAAATGTGGTTATACATGTATAGTCTTCCTCTACTACACAGCACTATTTACTACATAACTTGTTGGTAAAGGAAGGCTGGTACCACATTCGTTGCGAGACCACGATGGTATTCAACGCTCACCCATACCTCCTGGATGATCGTGACTGTGCGGGATGGGCACAGTCCCTCATGCATGCAGTTACCCACCGCCTACAGTATCCTGTTACACCGTTTTTGTTTTCTCGAAATCCAACCCCCCCCCCCCCCCCCCCCCCCCCCCCCCCCCATGGGCCATGGCCATCTCCCATCCAGCCTACGGGCTTGCCTGTTAATCATTGCAATGATAAAAGTAACCAAGATTTGAATACATGTACATGCTTGTTTGCCTAGCATCGCGTAACTAGTTATGGAGTAGGTTAATTATAATTCGCGATCGAAGCCGAGGCAATGTTCACCAATGGCAATGCAAGAACTGTTAGTGTATGCACGTGCGTGGCATACGGCAGCTCAGCTCACACTACAGATATGTGAAAGCAAATGTGGTTATAGTCTTCCTCTACTACATACTGATCGTGAGTACTATTTACTACATAACTTAATTGGTAAACTGGTACCACATTAAGTTGCGACGCTCATCTATATCCCCTTAATGAGTGGGATGGAAACACAGTCCCCTCACTTACCCACCGCCTACAGTACCTGTTAGTGTCACACCGTTTCAATGATAAGAAAAACGCAAGTAAGAAACCAAGGTTTGTATTGATGTATATTTCTCCATACATGCTTTTAGCGTGACTATAGTTATGAAAAGGGTTAATTGTATAATTCGAAGCGGGATGCTCGGAACCGGCCGGGCGAATCGGAATTGAAATGCTATAATTTCTGCATGTCGTCATGCAGCCACCCTGTATATAAATAACTTGCCACTTTCGTGAGCATCACTCAGAGCGGCCTGAACATGTACTCGCCAACGCTGATCTCCATCGCCACTTTGGTTCTTTCGGCGTTCTTGGTTCGCAACGCTGAGTCGTCGACCCCGAAATTAACTGATGTGAGACCGGCAACCGCTTACACGCAAGAAATAGCCGACAAAGTATACAATATAGTGGTTGTATATATATGATTATATTATTGGACGATGTCAATGCATGCACACAGTTTAAAGAGACATTGGAAAGTGAGACCCAGAGGACATTTGAGGTGTACGAGGCTATCGAGTACGCATACGCGGAGCCCCCAGTTCACTGCCGACCTCCGCGTTGCATAGTCGACTCGGCCACATTGTTCATCAAGGTACATGTATACATGTGTATAGTTACGGATTCACGAAACGTAAATTTCATACCATGAATGCAATGCTCACCGGCTGATACTTGCAGGTTCGTGTTGACGATGACGAATACGTTCATTTGAAGATATTCTACCTGCCATTCGGGCCGGACCCGTTCAGCTTGAGTGATTATCGTACCGGGCTAAGCGCAGAAGACCCATTGGTCTACTTTTAACGCCTGCATGCTGTATACAGTTTTGCCGGCTGCATTGATCGATGAGCACAAGTTTATATTTAATTATAAATTTAGAACATCAGCACGCGTATACATGTACATATACATGTTCGATATGCATGCGGTCAATATGCGTCGTCATGTAAGTAAAAACATTCTTTATGAGAAAGTTGGTGGTGTAAAAAGCAGTGAAACGAGGGTTGAATTAGGGTCAGGCCACGCCCCGGCCTGATGCCTGAGAGGTGGACCTGCATGCATGCATATGGCAGCTAGGCCGGACAAAATACAATGATTAATATCAAGTTACAAGTATTCATTATTTAATAATCGAGAGTTACTAACATAACTCTCATACATAGGATTTGACCCCGATTATGAATGTCATTAAGAAGAGACCCACGTATAACTCGTGTCCCGAGAATCGGATGTTTAGCTCTTTGTTGCTGTCGAACCAGAAGGCAAAGACGATCCTTTTTCAAGTCGCTAGATCATTTCCTAAAAGAGAACAAAAGAAGCTTCAGTTTTCCTCGTTCCCAGACGGATTTTTTTCCTCCGACGGTTTTCTGGGAGAATAGGAACGGTTTTAAAGTGCACCAATTATGCCAAAGGCTTGTGGAAGGACATCCTCACAGGCCCGTTGAGAGCCAGGTTGGGGCCCGGGGAAGGACGCTCACGGGGGCCCCCCTGACCCTGTAGGCTGAAACTATCGAGATAATCTATGCGATATCTCTGCTACTGTGCATTGTTCTAAAACATGCAGGCTGAAAGATTAATGGACTAAATTTAATCGATTTTATCTCAGTGCGAAATGTTCGTTCGGCGCCGCGACTTTAGAATATAATCGACGATTAAAAGCCTATACATGTACATGCATTACCAAATGAAAAAGCTCCAATGAAAAGTATAAATACAAACTATAGACTATAGCGGCCGGCAGACTAGTTACATCGTCAGTTTGATTTTGGGTAGATGTACATGTACAGCGGCGGATCCAGGATTTCTGGAAGGGGGTCTAATAACTATATTCACTAGCGGGGGTGGGTACTGGAGGGGGCGTGCCCCCTCCCGTAACAGCTAGGGGGTCTGGTAGCCTCGCCCCCAGGCCCTGTTTTATTAAAGTTACGGGGGACACTGCCAGGGTCGAAGCGCGCATGCGCTAGTTTGTCCCAGAATACCTGGGGTAACCGTAAAGCGTTAGCCTCGTCCCCAGGCCCTGTTTTATTAAAGTTACGGGGGGGGGGGGGGGGGGAAACAGGGCCTGGTAGACACTGCCAGGGTCGAAGCGCGCATGCGCTAGTTTGTCCCAGAATACCTGGGGTAACCGTAATTTCCTTTTGGAAACCATTCCTATACTCGTCTGATTTCGCGATGGCGTATGCTGCTCGCCTGATTTCGTTCGTTAAGACACGATAAAGAATAAGCCACCGCTTCTCGGAACTCAACAGAATACGCCATCGCGAAATCAGACGAGTATACGGATTGGTTTCCAAAAGGAAATTACGGTTACCCCAGGTATTCTGGGACAAACTAGCGCATGCGCGCTTCGACCCTGGCAGTGTCCCCGTAACTTTAATAAAACAGGGCCTGGGGACGAGGCTATAATGTCGTGTTTTTAAATATTTGGGGGGTCAACTTCCGGTAGCTTGTGAGCGCTGTAACATCTGCACCATAACTGGCAAAGGTACTTCATTTTGGAATATAGTTAGGCATTCATTTACCATTCATTTTGTACTTGCTGTGTTTATTCGTGACGTTTCTATAAGGACTTATGTTTTGTCAAACATAGTGAATTAATATGTGACGTCACTCGTCCGTGGTAAAGGTCCATTATGCACTTATCAATGCTATTCGGTAATACGGGCGATGCCGGGATTAGGAGGGGATTTGACAATATTTGACCGGCCTGCTATGCGTAGGTAGGGGCAGTTTGACATGATAGGGGATTTGACGTTTATCCACGCCTACATGCATGTATACTGTATATGTAATCATGATATCGTACATGTACATGTATACTGTACTATCGTACATGCAACTGAATATGGCGCAAGAAGTGTTCTCAGGCTATATAGTGTGTTTGACAAAAGGAGAATGCGTACGTCTGCGACGTATACTGATGCGTTCTCGGCGAAGAAGTTTAGTATACATATATGTACTAAATACAGAAAAAAGCTGTGCTGCAAGCTCAGAGCATTGGTAAAATGCCTTTTTCCTTTTCCCCTGACCCCTGTAGCTACCTTTTGAATCATCTCTATGTGGTGGTCGCCGGTCGGATACGGACGAGCCGCACAGATTATTCATAACTGACCAACAGGACTGTACATATTATACCAATACCATGTTGTTGTGACCAGTGGCGGCCTGGCTACTTTATGGCAGGGGGGTCACACACGAGAACGGCGCCCCCCCCCCCCCCCCCCCCCCCCCCCCCCCCCCCCCACAATAGAGGCGAGTTAATTTGTTAATTAAATCAAGATTTATAACCATTAAATCAGACGATTGAAGCGCTAGCGCTGGATAATACATTGACCTGCCGCCTTGTGCCCATCGGTGCCCGTGGCGCCCCACGTCATAAAGCGGCAGGTGGGTTGGTGCCCCCCCTGGCCCCCCCGGCCAGGCCGCCACTGGTTGTGACCCAGGAATTTGTGGGTTGTGCACGCGCGCCGTGGTTCTGGGCATTTAGTATTTTAGAACACCCCGGCAGCTAGGTTTGTCAGTAAGACCACGAATCGTTTTGTACGAGGTAGGGACTAAAAATCCTGAGGGAACTGGCTATATCATGTTGATGAAAGCAGAGGCGAACTAGGGATCATCATAATGCTATCCAGAAAAGTGGACAACCACCTTTTCAATCTGCTCTTAAAGAACTCCTCCCCTGTTCACAAAGCGCGTCCTCGATTAAAAGGACCTAACTGCGCTTAATAAGGACTGTCGTTCCCAGAAACAAATCATTGTTTCTCAATAAATAGGGTCTGGGAACGAGACTAGTAGGTAATTTTAAATTGTGGGCATATTTAATTTGTGCGAACTTTTGAATGCATCATGGTTCTTGAGAGCGTTCTTGTGCAAGTTCTCAATCGTTTTCTAGGCGTCTATGTGGAGAACTTGGATCCCTCTCAGCTCACAGCGAACGTTTGGAGCGGTATGTATGATAAACGTCAATATATAAACTGCCTTATGTGTTCCTCTGTAGGCGACGTGAAGTTAGATGGATTGAAGTTGAAGGGAAATGCATTGGTATGTGCGTCATATAGCGTACTTTATTTAACACGACACTGAAATGTCTAAACATGTAGGACAAATTTGATCTACCGTTCAGAATATTTGCCGGATACCTCGGTACGATTGTGCTAACCAGTTTTCTGGTTGTGAAATTGTTCACCCTTTATTTGCATAGACAAGTTTCATATGAATGTGCCGTGGAAAACACTGTATACGGATCCAGTCATAGTTGAGATTGATGGTGTCTACATCATAGCTGGACCCGCCGCAGGTACGCCTCGTAGACGCACTCGGATCGATATTGCAACCATTTTTGGCATGTGATTGTGTTAGTTCAGGTGGTTGGTTGTATTGGACAGTAAATAATACATGCAGCTGAGTGCACTGAATGACATCATTTGTACCACGAATAGTCTCTTGAACTTACTTCATTCATTCCATAATACCCCAAATTCACCCTCTGTTCATAAATAGCCACAACGTCGACCCTGATACTATACGCCATTCACCCGTACGCACCTTGGTCCAAACCTAGTCTCGTCGGATTACATAACCGCTACTCTATGTAGTGACATACTACTCTGGGTCTGGGTACGATACTAGTTATTGTACCCAAGTATCATTTTAATATTAATGGTGAAGCTATTTTGCTCGCGCTCGAGGAGGTCTTTCATAATCCCAAGTCTGATATATGAACGTTCAATAATGTATTGGTTGGTGTAAGAGGGAGACTACGGAGGCGTGGGAAGGGGAGTGGTTAATTCCACCCATGTTAATCCCACACCAGCTGTCAGGTATGATGCAGACACAGACCTCAGGGAACAGAGGGAAGCCAAAGAGAAGCAGCTGAAACACGTTGATAAGAGCAAGAAGAAAACTGAGGTTAAAGGTTAGCCACACTGCACCACAGCATTTTTCTTATGCCAGATTTGTTCATACCCTCATTGTGTTTTCAGAGAAAAAGTTAGAAGAAGCCCCAGGATTTGTAGAGAAATTGGTCACTAATATTGTTAAGAATGTTAAGGTATGGAGCGTCTTTCACATCATAGAAAATGTATTATTTCAATTTGGTAGGTGACAGTGAGAAACATTCACATTCAGTATGAGGATTCAGTAAGGCTAATTGGCTAAGTAGTACAAATTATGAATCATTTTGCTTCCAGATGACCAACTATTCCACCACTTCCTCATTTGGAGTGACCCTTGATAGTCTAATTATTGAGGTTAGTTGTGCATCATTTGGAAGTTAGTCATTTGATATCGCTTGTGTTTGCTGTTTTGCTAGTTCACAAATCAATAAATGAAATAGGATAGTTGGATGTAGGGTAGGTAGCTGTATTATATAAATAGTTCTAAAACCAATCCATGTGGTAACTGCACATGGTAAAAATAAGGGCTAATCAATTTTGTACTAGTGATGTCCAACTTTCTTGCTCAAAGATAATGTTGTTTAGAATGTCTGAATAGTTTGTTGAGATCCTTGCTGCTTGTTCCAATGTGTTGTGCTGAAAAGGCAGATAGTTATGGCGGGGTGGACCTGCTTTGGACAATTTCTTGGATGCTGCAAGCATATAGAAGGAAAAAAATTCCTTCTTTAAAAAGAAAAACCTTGTGTGATAGAGATCCATATGTGTGACCTCCAAAAACCAGTTAACACATAACAGTAGTTCAATGAGGCACAAGCTGTTTAGTTTCTAATTCTATATTTTACTCCTGTTTGCAGAGCACAGACAGCAGCTATGTCCTAGGAGGGTCCTCAGTCAATCCAGATCCCTCACTGATCTACAAGGTAAAATATTTTAAAATGAAGTTGGTGCCACCAATTGCATCATCTTCAAAGTGTTTAAATGGAACAGCATCTGGTTTCAATACTTGCCATATGAGGTTGTATTACACGTAATTAGTAGCTGTGTGTTGGGGAAGAGGCACTAATTTTTAGTGTGGAGCTGGGGGGGTGGTGAGTTAGAAGGGAGGGCTACTCCACATGCCTCACAAGTTGGTCTGTGTACTGTATTCAACCATAGACATCAGCATAAGTTAAAAATTTACCCTGAACATGCCCTAAGACTTCAATCAATTGCCCTTGGCCAAGTGTGAATACTTGCGTAATATCATCCTTCCCTGAGTCATAATCACTGCAGTGTGGGGGTGGTTGCATATGATGTCCAAGGGGTTGGGTTAGTTTTTATTACGGATTTGAACTTGTCTTGTCCATGTAGATAATGCAGCTGAACTGTTTGAGTGTGTACTGGAACAGTAATGCAGATTTGTTTGGACCTCAGCTTCCAGATAATTGGAAGGTGAGCACCCCAGTGCAAGTTCTCACCTCCTGGAACATCACCAATCTTAGCAAAATGATCCACCCACTTTTTTTTCTCATCTTCCACTAACACCTCCATTTCATCTTCCCTCTATTTGCCTCTCCCCCCCCCCCCCCCCCCTCCCCCCCCGGTACTACTTCCCACTGACAGGACTTACTACGTGGGAACATCGCAAGACCAAACAAGACTCCAGATATGCAGTATAGTAAGTGCTCCAACCATCACATCTAACACAAGTCTTCACACCATCTTGATTTGCACTCTCACATCACATGCATACGCTGATTGCACACATTTGAACTGTGATACGATTATCGCACAAAACACAATGTTCTATGCATATACGTGTACAAATGGTGTGTGGGCACACCCAACACCCACACGCCCGGCATGCCCGTACCCCCGCCCACATACCTACACCTACAAAATACCATACCCACACACCTGTACATGTGTATTGGTAGTTGTAAACCCCATATCAGCTACAGCAAAGGTGAGGCTGTCTACTAAACCTGGTCAAGACATGCATATCCCTCAGGTAAGAGTAGGTTTGAGCAAACATACTCAATCGTGCAGACGTATACCAAATTGCATTATTCACACCCACTACAGACACACACAAGCTGAGTGATACCATTTTATATCGTGTGTCTGTTCTCCCTTAGGCCCTGGTGACGCTGGTTCTGCAGGAAGTGGCACTTACCTTGAGCAAACAACAGGTTGTTAATCGGCTAAATGATTTCAAATTAAAGTGCAGTTAATGAATGCTATCTGGCTGCATTGATACACACACGCACAACACACAAGCAGCACACATACAACTAGGTACAATGCAACAATGCATGTATGTAATACATAGCTGTTCATCTTCAGTGCTGTGTGTTTGGTGAATAGAAAGTTTTAAACTGGAATTAGATCAATGTTGCTTACATGTATATCATCTGTCATGGCAGTATCAGGATATAATGAACTTCATAGAGTCTTTGGACCGACTCTCTATAAGCCAGAGGTTCAGGAGGTACCGACCCCTCAAGCCCCCTGGGGAAGACAAGAGGGCATGGTGGAGATATGCCTTTGATACTGAGTCAGTGGACATAAAGAGGAGGATGGAGGCGTGGTCCTGGTCACATATAAAGGCTCATAGGTAGGGCTGAAGGGGAGGGGTTGTGTGATATGTCACACAAGGAGGGAAATTCTGTGACAATGGAGACATGCATACACATACATGTATATGCACTTGTACATAAATATATATACAATGTGCATAATGTACATTCTTATTGACATCTCTGTAGAGAAACTTGTAGATCTTACACAGAGGCCTACAAGGAGAAACTTTTGGCCAAGTCAGTGTCACCTGCCTTGGCAAATAAGATACAGGTTTGTGGGTTAGGGGCACCTCCAGACCTACTTGCATTTACCCTGTCCATATATATATCTGCTTCAGAGTTTAGAAGATCGGCTGGATGTGTTCAACATCACTGTGTGTCGCCAGCTCGCAGATAACCAGGTATGGAAGCATACAACCTCATCTTCTTATATGTGTGATCAATGCTTTTTTTAAATGTACATATTCTATGGCTTTATCGTACTGACTCATTTTCGCATTTCAGGCTCAAAGAGAACGGAAGCTACAAGAGGAAAAGAAGGCAAAGTCTGGAGGGCGAGGTTTCTGGAGCTGGATCACTGGGAGGGGAGCAGCAGCTGACCCAGTAGACACAGAAATGACCAAGGAATTTACAGGATTATCAGGTAAGGCTAATGCTAGGTGCATATCTTTGACTTCGCAGCCTCGGTTGTAAAGCAATGAGCTGTAGGCATGTGAAGTCATTTGTATTCACTACGCAGAGGACGACATTGCCAGGGAGAAGGAGAAGTTGTACCAGGCAATTGGATATGCCAAGGACAGCAAACTGCCTGACTACCCTAAGGAGGTGGGGAGTAATGTTGTGTCTGCTTGCTGGAAGTGTTTTAACAACAAGTATGCACAGTACATTGCACATTATCTGACATTTGAGTTGAAGAAAGTTTCTGTTGAACTACAAAATGAGGATGTAAAGTACGTTCATCTCAGAGTCCGTATTCGGTACATTACTGGTCCTTCCTTACATGCAGTATTGCACATTTTGTTACCAGGGAGATCACTGCTCATTTAAAACATCGTCCTACTTCAAACAATATCAGGTAAAGCAAATCCACATCACAAGTGTATTGTATTCTTCTGGTGGATATTTTGTGGTACCATTATGTACTTTATTGAGAATTGACCTGTTGTGCTTACTATACCGGTACATACATGTATGCTCATTAAGTGTTGCAAACAAAGTAGAACAGTTGGGTATACATATATAGAAAGGCACACACAGCTATATCATACCATTACAATTGGCATTAAGGTGATAAATAGAAAACCTAGCTAACTATCTAGCTGAGGTGAATGTTCCTGACAAATAACAATGTAATGAATGGCATTTTATTAATAGCTCTTGTGCTTGTGATTTCATCACATCAAATCCAAGCCTAGCTAAAGATGTACTACCTTGATGCATAGCTGTTGGAATACTTAGTTGTCTCATACAAATGTGGCTGGCAAAGTCATATAGGAGCATTGTAGTGTCTGGGCCCTCTGAGTACTGCACACACACACACACACACACACACACACACACACACACACACACACACGCACACACACACACACACGCACACACACACTCATGCACACAACACATGTATGCATGCATGCACATACCACACACACAAACACACACACACAAACACACACACACACACTGCATATATCGACATAAATACATGTGGTAGAAACTTCTATATAACCTCACTCTCCTTCCTCTCTGTTCATGCAGTGTGGATGCAATGGTGAAAACAGTGCACATGAATGGCATGTCAAAGGATGCTGAAGCACCAACCATTATTGAAGTACATGAGGAAAAAGGTTCATTCAAGTCTTTGCATTCAGCTGCACAGTTCTTTCTCCACACAACGTGTAGTGGTAGTGCAAGTGGAATACCTTAATTACACGGGAACCATCACTTGTTTCTGATTTGATGTTGATAGAGCTCATGTCATGAACACATGAGCACATGCAGCACATGTGTCCTGTCCCAATGCATAAGGCTTACAGCTTGATTACACCAGCATATTGTCCGACCAGGGTCTCTGATGCGAATGGAGTTTGAGATGAATCCTCTCCAGAGCCAGGCTAACTATCGTGCTGCGGCATCGCTGTCACCTATTTTGGTCTTCTATGATGCTGTAAGCTATATGATGTAAGGGGTTGTTTGGTAGCTGTGAGATATGACCCTTCTTTAGGTAACAGTTGATGCCATGATTGGAATGTTTCTACTTCCCAAAGATGTCCATCTTCAGAGGTGTGTGCTGGGTTGGTGCTTTATGCATGTTGCAGGGATGGCAGCATGTGCAGCATATCTCACTCTGGAGCTTAATCAGAACTCCAATTGTGATTTATGCATCATATTACTATGATGGATGCATGTGTCATGAGGTTACATAATCACTTGCATGTTTTTTATCATCGCATGTTTCATAGTTTTACATTGCGTATGAGAATACATAAGAAGCATGATGATGTTGTAATGTGATAGCTGCCATCGTCACTATTGAGGCATTTAAATTGAGTAATGACTTTGTGACCCATTCACCTGCATTTTAAATGATCTGATGCCTCGTGTGTGAATAGTGATTACTTGTATTGCAACTATGCAAATCTGTTATCATGTTGTTATGCATTTCATCCCCATATCCCAAATACCGTTAACAGTATATCAGCCGCAGCGGCTTCTGCTCTGGAAGGGATAAAGACACAGTCAAGAGCAGGCTTGGAATATATCGTTGGTGAAAGGACGGTAAGACTGGATGAGATACATTGTGCATAGACACACGCACAAATGCTTATCTGTGTACATGTGTGCATGCATGCATGCATTGGTATGTACGTATGTACATACATACATGTATACATACATGTATACATACATACATACATACATACATACATACATACATACATACATACATACATACATACATACATACATACATATATACATACATACATACATACATACATACATACATACATACATACATACATACATACATACATACATACATACATACATACATACATACATACATACATACATACATACATACATTACGTACGTACGTACGTACGTACGTACGTACATACGTACATACGTACGTATGTACACACACATTCGTGCAGATACTGCTGCAATACAGTGCACACATGCAAATACACACCTGCACATAATTACATACCGTTGTTGCTGTGCACATCAGTTCTTCGAGGTGGATTTCTCACTGAAGTCTCCATGTCTACTAATACCTGAGGGAGGTGTTATGAAGAGGTTGGTCAGCGGCAGTACCTTGCTTTGGCTTTCTTGCATATCAATAGCACACCCACTCACCTAGGTCTTCTGCGGTGATTGTGGCTGATCTGGGTAGTCTGAAGGTCACCACAGACTTGACAAGCATGGTTGTTCCTGATGTGAGGGTAAGGTTGCCATGACATGCACGTAAAACCTATAATGGACAGCTGTGTAAAGGGTAGTCGAGTTGTTCTGTCTACAAATGATTGTCATAATGATGATTGGACTTGCCTGCCCCTCATGGAATTATAAGGCACTGAATTTTAATTAACCATACATTATACTGTACGTGTTGCCTATTGACTGTAGCCTTCTGGGACAAGCAGAGAAGGAACACTTGGCTAAAGCATTGAAATGTTCAGCTAACTACGTGTAATATTTAATTTCCAGGCTCATGATCACATCCTAAACCTAGAAGCGTAACAGTCCTAACAAGGATCAACTTTGAATGCTTTTCCTGACCAAATTTGGGCAAAACAGTGGGGGGTTATAAGACTAAAGCGTAGTCATCATACAATAATACACTTGAAATGTTTATTTTGATTAGTTTGCCTAAATGATGATCACAGCACATCACCAACACCTTACTACAGATTTCTGTATAATAAGTTTGTATGGTTTGTACATAGTTTGATTGCGGAACCCTTGCTAGTAAACATTGCATGATACACTGGCACACTTGATTGCTAGAAAGGAAATGCTATTCAACACTAACACCCACACATGTACTAGTAATGCTGTTAATGATCAGCATAACTGAAATACTGGCTGTGGTGGAGAACACACATAGGTACCATTGGTTCCTTTTGAGTTGCTTTGTGAGTGCGTTAAATACAACATTTCGCCACTTAATATGGGTTTTTCATTTGTAAATATTCCAAGTGGGCTGATAGAATATGCAAACACTCACCAATATTCCTTTAGAAATGTATCCTTCACTACGGGGCATGACAGAAAGCTAAGGTTGCAGTTTCCTATTTTAATGCTTAATTAGTTGTATCTTGCTGTTCGTTACAATTGATACGAGTAGCCCAGTCAGTTCTGAGTAACTTGGCCGAATCAGAAGTTAATAAGCCTACCTGCATGCTTGGATAAATGGATCTAGAACGATTGTCCTAGATCTAGGACGTCTGGAGATTAAAGATTAAAAATTCAGTGCATTACAACTATGATGGGTCAGTCTATTTGGACATAGCAGACACTTAGAAAAAAATTGAGAAAATATTGTTTCAAGGAATGGTCCCATGTAGTTATATGGGACAGTACCACAGGGTTACAATTTTGTCAAGATTTAAATTGTGTGTTAGATTGAATAGGTACATATGTGCTTTACACAGGAGCACTACAGTACATGTTCATGCTGTGCAGCTAAACACTTCTATTGTAAAATGCTGTCGTACTGTATTTTTACAGTGTGGTTGGTATGTGGTTAAAGGTGGATCAATGATCACTTATCATCCGTTTTAATTGGAATTGAAATTAAAATATATGTACATCGTTGTTTGGTTTTGATTTACGATTATTTTTTAATCAAGTGCTTTATATAGCTCTTGTACCTGGTATATTATTGGGGTGTTGTGTTCTCCTTGTAGACTGCCAGCTTGGAAGAACTGCAGGAAGCATCGTACGATAACTTCAATGTTCAGATTAGCAATGTGCAGTTGATTATGACCGGTCCAGGTGGGTACTAAATCCATTTGCAAACACTGCTGTGTTGATCCTTGTTTTCTGCCTGGTCAGTGTCCTTTTACAAGTGACCTAATTGAAACATGTTTTTTTGCTTGTTTCCTTACTAATTCCTTATTTAAAACAAAAGAAAATTCCTTTTATCAAGGTACACACCCAGATTCGAGGTTCTCTGTATTTTCTGTATCCCATGCAAGATCACTAAACTTTAAGAAATAACTAATGCATTAACATAGTTAAATTACTTTAATAGCTATGTGTGTGTGAACTTTTTTTGGTTACAAAAGCAAAGTATGGATTACATTTACTGACTGGGTCTATAAAATTGTCACATACACATTAAAAATACTCACATAGAAATTTACATTTATTTATTTTAACAGTAATGCCAATGAAGTACAATAATTTGAAATGGCCATCTTGAATTACAATTACTTGCAGTTTGCAAATTACATCTAGGCTCTCATTCATGCAGGGGATTAGTGATTAGTGCATTATTTTCCCACTATATAGATAACTGACGTATTTCACTCAATTGTGCTTACATTTTTATTTTTTTTATTTTTTATCAGTATAGTAATTTCAGTTTTGATAGCTAGGTAGAAAATATCTTTAGTCTTAAGTTAGATCTTACCCCCCCCCCCCCCCCAAATTATCATAATCAACAGGAGAAGACTGGAAGGAGGCATTGCTCTCTCATGACTCCACCCACCACTTACTGAAGCCAAGTGGCTTGGACCTAGTAGTCAAGAAGAGCATTCTTCCCATGGATACAAGGCTGCCAAGGTCCAGTGTTTGGTTTACATTTTTATATTTTTTTATTGTATACTTCTTCTTACACCAGACATTTTCTGATGTAGAGCAAATAATTTAAATATAATCATCACTCCAAATGATCAATATGAATTTCCTTTCAATTATACAGTGTACATTACCTTATAGGCATCCCTGTTTTTGATGAACAAATCGTTTGTTTTGATAATAGGTTATGCATGTGTAGTTTATATTATGCCATTAAGTATACCTCGGGTTTCGAGTGTTCATAGCAACAACAGGAAGAACTTATTGATGTTATGGTCATGGTCAATAATATTCTTGCTGAACTGCATGTTGAAATTCATAAAAGTACAACTGCAGGATAAAGTAGATGTTATTCCATGAAAATACCAGTCTAGCTGAGTAATTCAATAAATGTTCTCCAGTTTATTTGCCGAATGTGCCATAATACGCCTATCTCATACCAACTAATATAACTGCCTTTTTCTATCCCCAGGGGGAGGCATACATGTACCCTTACTGTACTCCTACACACATGTACCCCTACACCTTTCTAATGTATTTGTGCTCAAGTGGTCAAACAGATAGCTTCTGTACTGCAGGTCATCTGTTAAAAACATTACTGAATATCTATCCTCTTACGCTGCATAACCATTTGGAACCAGGATGTGAATACTCATCATAACTATCTTACATTTCAATGGTTAATTAATCTAGTTATTTCAGTTATTTTGCCCATACTTCCCTACCTCTGACTTGTCACCTACATGTAGCTTGCCATCATAAACAAAATACTTATATCAAAATAGTCTGTGTCTATGTAAAGATTCCTGTGTTCCATTATTTACGAAGCTGTGCGATGATTTTTTTGTTATTGTTGTTTTTACAGCCTGATCATGAGTGGGACTCTTCCTTCAATTGCTCTTAGCCTGTCAGACAAGAAGGTCAAACAGGCAATCAAGGTACAAATGAAAGGAACTTTGTGCTCTAGTGGGGGGGAGGGGGGTGTGCCTCAGCTTTTGATTGTGCTCTTCCATGCACCAGTTGGTTAAAAGTCTACCTCTTCTGCCTGCATCGCTGGCATCAAAGCCTGCTGTACCTGTTATTGTAAGTTTGCAAGCATGTATTGCTTGTCATGGATGTACATGTACATATGTATCATCTGTGCTGTCCATTGTCATTTTTGATTACATCACCATTAATGTTCATCTAAGGCACGTATGTGCACAAATGTGCACTCACTGCGTACATGCACATGTACATGTATATTGCATATTATGTATGAGCTTCCATTACTCTATGTTGGACTGTAGACATACAAGATGGTGCCACATAACCCCACCAAGGATGCTGCATCTGTGATCCCTGTGATAATCAGAAGCCTACCTGGTTCCGAGCAGAAAGAAGATAAAGGTGACGGCTACATGTATGGTTGGCATACCCCTCCCCCCCCCCCCCCCCCTGTTGTTGTGAGGACTGGGATATGTATCATTTTGCTTCAGGTTACAGGTATATGTATATGTATATGCATGCTATTCGTAGTCAGAAAGAAACTGAAGTGCTAAGTAGAACTAATCAAATCATTGTGAAACAATTAATTTAAAATCGTAAGTACAGAGCGTTTAATTGTCCATGAATATTTCATTTGGAAGGTGTGTGTATACAGTAGCGGCTCACTAATCAGACCACGCGGTAATAAGACCACTTAACCGCCCGATTATAAGACCACTTCGCCAATCCGACCACCGTCTAATAAGACCACTAGTGTATAAATATTGGGGGGCGTTTTTGTGTACCTTTCTTTCTCTGAACAGGCGATCAATGAAGTGGTTTCCTAATACAGTTGGTACCCACCATGCATTCGATTGCGGGGAAAATCGACGATCCCGTACTAATGGAGTTAGCAATGTCTATGACACACACGAGTCAGCTCTAAGCTTGCTTTACAATCCTTGGCATAATTGTTCATCCTTCCAGCTGTTATTTTGCTACGATTCGTTTGTTTATCTGCTACTGGTATTCTAATCAAAGCGCATTTCGAAAGGCAGGAAACTCGCCAGTAAGACCGAAACGGTGGTATTGGCGAGTTTTACCACAAGATCCGATTGTCCCGGGGTGGTCTTATTAGTGAGCCACTACTGTACAGTTGTAGTTCCTTATGATGAGGTCACTGCGTATGTAATGTAAAGTACAGTGTTCAAATACAAGTCAAGATGAAAATGTTGTTGCATCCGGAATAGTACTTGGAATCTGTTCATTTATATTGCTGTTAGGTGCATTATGTCCAGTCTGTGTGAGCATGTATGCATTTATGCTTGTGCCGAACTGTGGCAAGTGAGCTCCATGTATGATCACAGCTATGCTGCAGGAGTATCTCCACTTGGATGAGGCTGAAAAAGCTTACCCAATATCATCACTGCACCATCATCACATTGTTCAAACCATGTTGAAGTACAGTGCCCATAATCCCTACAAGCACATGTATTCCCCTAGACCTTTTGAAAATAAATTCCTTAGGGAACTACAATGGTCACATTTATCAGGGGTCCAGATTTATTTATTTATTTTTCACTTTTACAAGTCCACAAATTCTGAGCTATTCCATTGGTTCAAAAACATTTGACAGTTTATGCTAAGTACTAAAACTAACATCAAATTAATGCTGTCTGAATGCTCCCTCATGCTTGGTAGCTACGTGCGCTCTGATCGTGATACCCATTGCGCTTGGCATAGTTTATAGTTTGCCCATAAAGGGGGGTAGGCGACAGCCGGCCAGTCGGGTGTGCGTAAGGGTGCTGACCCCCTACCCTGAGCCTGACTGGAACCAAGGGAAACGCTGCTCCCCATTAGGTCAGCCCCACCCCTTGACGCTGGTCAAGGTAAGGTGGTTAGGTCAGGGTAGAAGCCCGAAGGGTGCCGCCTACCATTGATGTGCAAGTAAGAACACAGCAAAACATGTGTACAAGTACAGTCAATGCACAGGTGGAGTGGTGGGTGGGTAAACAATGCAGCTGGCAGACTTGGCTTTGGACTGAGTGATTGCTGCCCACCCTACCATCCTTTATATACATGTGTGACCTGGAACCATATCAGGTGTCAATATCTTTGGGGACAGTGTGTTAGATTGGATGAGGGGATTAGTTGAATGTAAGTGAGACTTATCCCAGACTTTAAGGCTTTAGGTTTGAATGGAGGCGAGGCTTTTCCTAGGCTCAGGTTTGAATGGAAGTGAGGCTTTCCCAGGGGGTACAACCCTGGGGATTTTAGCATATTGCTCGCATACCCCCAAAACATTAAACCAAGTTTAGTACCTAAACCAACACTAATTTACCTTAAGTGCAAGACTATTATTACTTGTACATTAACTTTTCTGTACAGTATATAAATACTTGTGAAAGGCCCAAACAAAAAACACACAAACACACACACATGCACACACACACATGCACACACACATATGCACACACACACACAAACACACACACACAAACACACACACACACACAAACACACACACACACACACACACACACACACACACACACACACACACACACACAAAACCCTTCTCACTTATTTGCCTTGCTATCCTCCAGTCTGCAGCTACTGTGTGTTATGATCTGTTCCATTACAGAGGAGGAATTTGATACTGCTAGTGCGGGAGAGAAAGAGGCGGAGGTGGGGGAGGATTCTGGTAGGAGAGAGAAAGAGAAGGGTGAATATGAAAAGAGCATGGTATCCACAACCAAACTGAAGTCAAACTTTGCAATTAATGAGGTACATGAGCATGTATGTGCAGATAGGCAATAGTCACGTGGCTGTATCACAATGTAGCTATCTATATTAAGTACTTACTGAGTTGCATGTAAGATGTATATGTGGATTGAGCCTACTCAGCTACATGTACAGACAGGTGCATCAAACTTACTAAGCTAAACATCTGTGTATCATGCCCAGTTGTTAAAAACCAGTGAGTTGAGGGCCAAAACATTTTGAATTTGTTTACGACCAAATGGTGCACTGTATGTGGCACATGGAATGCTGCATGTCGTGCTGCTGTAGCACACTGCCAAATAACTCAGCAGGGACATAGAGGTGTATGCTTATATTCAAAACTTCATATGGACCAATTACTTGTAGGCTTTTGTTTACGTGTGTGTGTGGCTACTGTGGCAATCCTTTTCTTGGTGTAATTATAGCTACTATAAATGCACTACTGCCAAACACCAGAGAATCATTTGATGTTTGCTTGTACCTTCAGATAGTCATTGTCTATAGTGAGTGCATTGATGAGGAGGACATTGAGAGACTTAAGTTCCTCCTGAGTGAGATGGAGGCAGAGTTGGTGATGAGGAGCTGGGACTTAAGTATAACTGCCTCCATTGGGAGTGCAGAGATCCAGGATCACTTTACCAAAGGTGAGGAAGGTACATCTGATGGAGTGAGTAGGACTTGCCGATGTATCATAGGTATTGAAGGAAAAAAGCCCCACCTTCTATTGAGTTCTGGATTAGAAGGAAGAAAGTTTCTGAATGCCACCTATTTCAAGGTACATTGTGCATGCATGATGTCTAGATTGTCAAAGCATAGAGTATGTGTGCACGAGTATTGATGTACCTTTTTTATAAATTGGTTCAATTGATTACCATGTAAAGAATGATCGACAGTCTCCAGACTATGCGTCTAGTCCCCATCCCACTGAGCACACTGTTGCTGCAGACATGTCAGTAGTGAAGGTCCAGATTCTGAAAGGGTCCCTTGTCAAGCTGATGTCCATGGGCCTCTCCATTATGGCTGAGATCAAGTGAGTGTCTTTCTTCACAGCTGCTGTAACGGCATTGGCTGTTTGACCCTCCCCCCCCCCCCCCCCCCCCCCCCCCCCCCCCCCCCCCCCAATATCTGTGAAGGTCTAATGATCAACCACCCAAGGACATTGTTATTGAAGAAGTTACAACGATAACAGACGAAGGAAAGACAAAAAAATGTGCGTGTGTACAGACCTTATGGGACACGTGTGTCATCAGAATTATCTGTACAATATTGTCTTCTCTAGCATCAGTTGTGAGACGTTGCCTTCCTGGTGAGAGAGAGGTATACATTGAAGCCAGGTTTGGTGGTCTGGAGGTGACCCTTGGAGATGAGCATGGAGATATCCTGAGTGCAGATATGACAGGTACATGCAGTGCCTAGTGAGTACCTATACCTGCGTATACCGGGGAGGGGTACTTGTGTTACAATTATAATTATTATTATTAATGTCATAAAAATGCATGTGAATAAAATGTATGTGCACATTGTACATGTATGCGTCAAGATGTATGCTTGGTCTTCTGTGTAATCCATAGAGCATACAAGCAGTGCACCACACCACACTATACTGTCTCATCATTTGTGAGAGGCCCTGGAAAGAAACGCATTTTATGTTTCTTGTGACCCTGCAGATCTTAGTACGTCAGTTACTGTCATTGAGGAGCAAGCACTAGTGACTGCAAGGTGTGGGATATAATGAGGGTGTCCGCTGTGTGCATGTGTGTGTCTGTGTATGACTTTGTTCTCTCCTCTAGTATGTTGAACATTACAGTTACTGACAAGGACCCAGACAGCTGTCATACCCAAGTGAGGCCCAGTGTTACTTCATTTTGTTGTCCCTCCCACTCCACATGCTCCACATCATCATTTGTATATTGTCCCTTCCTCTTTGTTTTTTTTTTGTTTTTGTTTTCATTCACTTTCAGGTTGTTAGTAAATTGGATGATTCAACAACAGTGATATCAGCTGAGGTGTGTGTTCTCTCCACTGCATTCTGTATGACCTTACTATACATGTACATCTTGGGTGAAATATTAGATTAAAGTATTCATGGGTGTTGAAAAGACAAATGTGGACATCAGTAGTGCAGAAATGTGTGTATCGGCCACTGTGCAGAGACTGGCAGTGTTTGTTGTGTTCAAGTTTGTGAACAGATGGTGAGTTGTTCATGGAGAACCTAACTATCTTACCACTGTGATGTGCATATGAAGGATTGTGTGAACGTGCTGATGGATGAAATGGACTTGGCAAAGTCGACATATGGGTTGTACGAGCAGAAAACCTCATCGGAGTTAAAAGCTGTGAGTGATTATTGTACAAATGATTTACTGGAAGATAATATGCACGTTCGTGTAGGCTGGTGCACGAAGCACACAAAAAAAGAAAAATGGAAGTAAAATAGGACTTTCAGTTTCCGTCAGTGCCCCCTTGGTGGTCCTTCCTCTGACCTCCACATCCTCCAGTGCCTTTGTGGCAGACCTTGGTCATATGGAAGTCACCAACACATTCCTTCCTGCAGAGAAGGTAGCTGTTGGACAGCACCCTTCTGAAATGTTCCTCTCCTCTGGAGGTATTCCAGCCATTGTTGATGATATGACAGTAGACATCACTTCTGTTCAGCTATTCAAGTGAGTCATATCGATATGTTGAAGTCATGGTGATTATAAATGAAAATGATCTGTGGAACTTGGGGCAATTTTTTTTTTTTGACTTGGATTTGGGAGTGTAGCATTGAGGGATTATTGGTTTTTTGTTTTGGCTGTGCAGGGTTAACGACACAACTAAATTGAAAAGGGAGGACTGGGATCACATGGTCATTACACCTATCCAGTTCCATGGTCATGTGATCCGCAAGCTTAGTGGCTGGTGCAGTGTGGTTCCAGATTTTACTATAGACGCAGAGCTCCCTTCATTGGAGGTCCAGCTAGGTCCTGGGGACTATGGTGCCATCTTCTCATTGATGAACTCTTTGGGTGATGGTAAGCCCACCAAATCCCCTTCTGATAAGGGAGAGGACAAGGGAGAGGATAAGGGAGAGAGTGATGGTGGTGGAGAGAAGGGAGAAAAAGAAAGTAAAGAATTGGAGAGTAAAGAACCAGAGGTGCCAACTAACACCAAAGATGCTACTTCAAGTGAGGTTGTGGAGTTACTAATGAAGTTTCGCATGAAAGAGGTAATGGTTGTGACAATATGGTCACTATTATACTTGCCCTCTTATTTAGGTTGTACTCCATCTGAATGAACAAAGTGCTAATGGGAATGTTGAGAGACTGAAGTTCCTCCTGAGTGAGATGGAGACAGAGTTGGTGATGAGGAGTTGGGACTTGAATGTGACTGCCTCCATTGGGAGTGCAAAGATTCAGGATCTCTTTACCAAAGGTGAGGGGGAAATACTTTTTTTTTCCCCAGTAAGTAGTGCCTTGCATTGACAGGTAAAAATGGAGAGTACCACATTCTGTTGAGTTCAGGCTCAGTGGGAAAGAAATTCCTTGATGTTCAGTATTGCAAGGTGAAGTGGAGTGTCATAGAAACATTGATTGTGACATTTATTCACTTTCTACACAATAAAGGATGATCCAGTGTCTCCACACTATGGTTCCAGTCCCCACCCCACTGAGCACACTGTTGTTGCAGACATGTCAGTAGTGAAGGTCCAGATTCTGAAAGGGTCCCTTGTCAAGCTGATGTCTACAGGTCTTTCCATTTTGGATGAGCTCAAGTGAGTGTTTCTCTTTTCCCAGTGCATGTTGCCAAATGTTTGAGTATTGGGGCCCATCCCTGTGAAGGTCTGGGGACCAGTCCCCACAAGACTTCATCACCAAAGTTGTACAAACAGACGAAGGAAAGACTAAGACAGGTTGGTTGGATCTGCTGGCTAAGGCATAACACTGACATCATACATGGTATGTGTGCAGTATCAGTTGCAAAACAACGCCTTCCTGGTGAGAGAGAGGTGTACGTTGAAGCCAGGTTTGGTGGTCTGGAGGTGACCCTTGGAGATGAACATGGAGATATCCTGAGTGCAGATATGACGGGTACATGTGATGTGTAGTTGAAGCTTAAAGCAGCTTAAGCTTTTGGTGTGCAAGTTGGTAGCAAAGTGCATAATGTTTAATTTTATAAGTGTATAAGCTTGTAACACAGTACACTAACTGTTATGTTACATATCAATTTATAAGAAGTTCTGTTTTGTGACATATGGAGTAAGAAAGTTACATATAATTTTTCTGTTTTACCTTAAAAGTTCATGGTTGATGTCCTATACATATGGCACACATGAAAGTGAATGGTTTACTGATAAAAGTGCATGCCTTACTATTCTCTTTCTCTTTTGACTTTGCAGAATTTGCTACAACAATAGCTGTTCTAGAGGAGAGGACTATGATAACAGCTAGGTACGTTGGGGAGGGAAGGGGGGGGGAATATAATGGATGAGTGTGCATCTTGATATAAATTTCCAAATTGGTTCAATCTCAATTACTTTCGGGCTGCTCATAGTATGAAGGACATTGCAGTCACTGATCAGGAACCACACAGCCATCATTCCAAGGTGTGGCTGTTGGACGTGTAATGTACTACTATATTCTGATCATCCCTCTTCACTTCAAATTTGCTAACCCTTCGTGTGTTTTTGTATTGTCTTAAGGTTGTTAGTAAGATGGATGATTCAGCAACAGTGATATCAGCAGAGGTTTGTGTGATCTCTATACTGCTTCTGTTATGACCTTTACTGTACATCTCTCGTGGGTTATTAGATAGAAGTATTCAAGAGTCCTAGTGTTGACATAAGTAGTGCAGAAATGTGTGTATCGGCCACTGTACAGAGACTGACAGTGTTTGTTGTGTTCAAGTTTGTGAATAGAGTGATGGTGAGTTGTTCACGGAGAACCTAGCCATCTTACCACTGTGATGTGCATATGAAGGATTGTGTGAATGTGCTGATGGATGAAATGGACTCGGCAAAGTCGACATATGGATTGTCACCATCAGAGATTTTGTCAAAGGTTGTGAGTAATGAATTGGAATGAAAGTGATCTTGCATCCCTACTATAACAGGCAAAAGAACATAGTACACAAGAGAAAAATGGAAGTAAAATAGGACTTTCAGTTTTCATCAGTGCCCCCTTGGTGGTCCTTCCTCTGACCTCCACATCTTCCAGTGCCTTTGTGGCAGACCTTGGCCATATGGAAGTCACCAACACATTCCTTCCTGCAGAGAAGGTAGCTGTTGGACAGCACCCTCCTGAAAAGTTTCTCTCATCTGGAGGTATTCCAGCCATTGTTGATGATATGACAGTAGACATCACTTCTGTTCAGCTGTTTAAGTGAGTTTTCTCAATGCATGTTGATCCTGCGTGCATTCCTATGATGCAGTCTACATGTATACGTGACCAATGTATATCTGCATATTCTACTTGACATTTCATGGTTCAATGTACCTCTTCAACACTTTATAGCTATTCCTTCCAACACATACCACCACCAAACAGTCATGGCCCCGCTAATCACACCCAACAACCGCTAGTCTACTGTACAGCCATAATCCAACATCGTAACATGCATGGTGGATGTGTACTCCAATTATGCATATGCAAGACGAGAAAAAACTGGACAAGTGCTTGTACATGTTATATGTACAAACCACATAAATTTAACTGCAATTAATTGTACATTATTGCAGCGTTAGTGCTGCAGAATTGTAAAGTATTAGTGAAAATGCATAATACGGATTGTCTAATTAATAGGGATACATATAGTTTTGTCATCTTCCTTTTGTTTTGCAGGGTTAACGACACAGCCAAATTGAAAAGGGAGGACTGGGATCACATGGTCATTACACCTATCCAGTTCCATGGTCATGTGATTCGCAAGCTTAGTGGCTGGTGCAGTGTGGTTCCAGATTTTACTATAGACGCAGAGCTCCCTTCATTGGAGGTCCAGCTAGGTCCTGGGGACTACAGTGCCATCTTCTCATTGATAAGCTCTCTGGGTGATGGTAAGCCCACCACACCCCCTTCTGATAAGGGAGAGGATAAGGGAGAGGGTGATGGTGGTGGAGAGAAGGAAGAGGAGGATCTAAAAGAAAGAACACCTCATGATACCAGAGATGCTGCGTCAAGTAGTTATGTGAAGTTAGTAATGAAGTTTAAAATGAAAGAGGTTAGGGGAGTAGATTCAATTGTTAGCTGTCAATTACATGTAAGCTGGTACATGTACATGTTGTATACGTAGGTTGTCCTCCATTTGAATGAGCAAAGTAATGGTGGAAACATTGAGAGACTGAAGTTCCTCCTGAGTGAGATGGAGACAAAGTTAGTGATGAGGAGTTGGGACTTGAATGTGACTGCCTCAGTAGGGTGTGCAGAGATTCAGGATTACTTTACCAGGAGTGAGTATATAGATATGTTTCTATGGGTGATGTATTGGTGACGTAGGTGCAGAGGGGAAGGCACACCTTCTAATAAGTTCGGGATCAAAAGAAAGGAAATTTCTGAACACCACCTATTGCAAGGTATGAATTTACACTTGCATCATGTGGTTCAGTTTCCGTTTCAAATGTTTGCAGAATGATCCACAGTCTCCACACTATGGTTCCAGTCCCCATCCCACTGAGCAGACTGTTAGTGCAGACATGTCAGTAGTGAAGGTCCAACTACCAAAAGATGTTCTGCTTAAACTTGCATCCATGGGCCTCTCCATCTTGGATGAGATGAAGTGGGGGGTATTCGTATAATTATGCAATTCATTATTAACATAATCCACCCATCTCTGTAAAGGGCTAATGACCAGTCCCCACAAGACTTCATCACCAAAGTTGTACAAACAGATGAAGGAAAGACTAAGACAGGTTGGTTGGATCTGTTGACTAAGGCATAACACTGACATCATACATGGTATGCGTACAGTATCAGTTGCAAGACAACGCCTTCCTGGTGAGAGAGAGGTGTACGTTGAAGCCAGGTTTGGTGGTCTGGAGGTGACCCTTGGAGATGAACATGGAGATATCCTGAGTGCTGATATGACAGGTATACACAATGTATCTTTTTTTAGTGCATTTTTTGTGAAAGTGTGGAACAAGAAAATTGGATGGTTGTGCACATGTCATAATGATGTCATAGTGTAGGCCAGAAACTATAATGATGTTCACAAATGAGCACCAATGTTTTAGAAGTTCATAGCCCCTGTTTTGTGAGATTAGCTAAGTGATGTGTACAATTAGGCAGATCACCTGAATAACATTAAAAGTTGCTTTACTAAATTCAAGAGTAATACTATTTTTAATTGGTGATGATTAATATGTAGTTGTATGAACTGCCTAACACTTCTTTATGTTATTTATTTTATTTATTACTATGCATATAATATTATCTTATCTGTTTTATGTATTGTTTTAATTATGTTTTAATCATGAAGAATACAACTCGTATGCATGCACGCAATATTACATAAGCACACACAGCAAAGTTAAACACATACTCTAAACAGAATGGCCCTGGAGTTGGCTCTGATTAGGGTCAAATTCAATCTACTATGTATTGTTAAAATAATAATAGTAATAATGAGACCTACGTCACAGCCATCCTCTCCAGATGTTTTGTCCCTGACTATTAGTTTTTCTCAAATACATGTCCTGATAAAATGTCAAATGTCCAATGTTGTAAAATACTTTTTTTTTTTATGCATGTAATGGTTTATTAATGAAACATAGAACATGAACAGAAAAAAATACATAGATACTTTTGAAATATGAATAAGAGAATGTCTAACTATTTATTCTACTATACAGGGAAGTCCTATGTCATCCGCCATATCCAATGCACTCCTCCATTTAATGCGAGAGCCTCGGAGACATAATTTGGTGATTCTGATGGTGGCAAATGATGAAGTAGCCCATAGCCATCCCATCACCTCTCCATAAGACACCCCCCCCCCCCCCCCATTTCATAGTACATTATCTCGATTTAAATGTATTATTATATATAATATTATTAATATTATTATGTTTACAAATTTAATAATAATTTTATATGAGATGGCATATAACAACAAATGAATGCACTATATAAATTACACACTCTATATAAATTACACACTACTTGTGGTGCCCATTACAGAGGCAGCATTGCCCTGCTGGAGTGCAATGGACACTCTTTGCAGAAGGAAAGGGAGAGACTGGTGGTCATGAGTGATGCTCTGCTGACGCCTGCTGATATCCGTGAGCAAACTGAGAGCATCAGGGCCAAGGGCACCTGAGGTCTCTATTGCTACTGGGACAAAATGGTGGGATTTGGACAGCAGAGCATACTTCTCCCTCTTCCTGGCTTCAGCAGCTGTGGCTACAGCTCTAGCTTCCCTTGTGGCATCAGACATGTATGAGGCTGCAAAGGTGTCCACACAAGTAAAGTCCCAAACAAGACACTGGCCAGACTTCCATGGGGCAATGGAACAACCATCAGGTCGCTTGCCATCTGATCTGCATAGGCCAATGGGCTCAAGTGTTGATGGTACGTTTATTGCTGCCAGTGACCTATGTATAATGGCATTGATAGCAACATGCCTTGAAAAACGACCCTGGCTTTTAATGCAGCTGAGCCCATGAGTAGCGAGGGCATCAACATGACCTCCACAGTGGTGGCAGATGTGGGGTTGACAAAGTGGCGTACCCAGACGAAGACCAACAGCTATCCTGGTTGTGTGATCATCCATTCGCAGGCCTAGGGAAGAGACAGGGAGGGCATGCAACCAGGCCCCAGACTCTTTAGTGGCTGCAGCCAGTAACCTGGCACGAGACCTGCAGTCAGAGGCACCTTGCAGGAGCTGATCATATGTCTCTTCCACATGAGGGAGGTCCCATGCCTTTTGTCTGGAAGATGAAGGAGAGACAGGAGGTGGATAGTTGTGACCCTCTCTCCACTGAGTAACAGCAGCATCAACAGCTGTGTATGGAATGCCAGAAAACCGGGCAGGCAAAATTTGGTTGATGAGGTTGTAGGAACCAGCAGCGGAGGCCAAGAAGGCAGACGGTGCAAGCTGAGAAGCTCTACGAACCCCAATACCACCAAAACAGACTGGCAGAGTGGCCTGGGACCAAACTGACTCACAAGAAAAATCGATATTCAGAACCTCACTCAGAGTGCTGCGCAATTCAGCATCATAAACAGCCAAGCACGGAGATGAGAAACAAGGAGCTGTCCTGAGGATGTACAATATCTTAGGGATGGCAAATGAGTGGCGGAGCAGAATCAAGGCATCCTGGCTGCTCAGGAGACTGAGGCGAGATTTCATTTTCCTGAGAGCTTCCACTTTATCAAGCAATGCTTCATCAACAGATGAACCAATTGGTGAGCCCAGCAAAGTAGCAGTGTTGGGCCTGACTCTACAAAGGTCAGGTGCCAGGTGCAAAAGAGCAAGACCAGCTTGATCTGCACAGATGAGTTCTGATTTGTGATGGTTAAGCTCCAGACCAACGGCAGCAGCTTCTCTTTCAATGATCTTAAAATCATCACATACATCTGCTTCATTGCCACCTAAAGTTGCATCATCAAGGTAGAATATACGAAATTCAGAATGTAACATCTGAGTCAAGGGAAAGATAACAAGGCAAAACAACAAAGGACCAAGAGGGTCACCCTGTTGTACCCCTTCAGCAGAACTGATGATGGTGTCATGAAAATAAAGGGAAGAAGAGGTTGAATAGCAGGAGTAGATAAAGGGGAACAACTCTGGGGTGTGTAGCTTAACAGCTTCAAGCATTTTATCTCTCCTTATGCTATTAAAAGCATTCTTGAAGTCTAGCTTGAGGATGACATGATCTGGATGTAGGTTAGCAAGGTAACGTCTAGCTGAGTGGGCAGCAGCTTCTGCACCCAGCGGAGTACCATACCCAAGTTGAACTGGGGATAGTAAAGCACCCATGCGCTCCATAACTGCCATGCTAGCACACTTAGCAGCTAGACGACGAAAGGTACATCCCACTGCAATTGGTCGCAATCCACCATCTCTTTTTTTCAGGGCTACCAATGATGCACCGAACAAAAAGGGACGAACTATGACAGGAGTGTTTCCAGACAGGACAAGGTTTGTAAATGCAGTAAGGCTGCGGAGGAGAGACACACCACCTGGACCAGCTGTGGAGCTGGTAAGGTCTAACAGATGTTGGGGGCGAAGGCAGTCAGGGCCACCAGCAGAGCCTTTGGGGAAGGAACGGATAGCTTGTCTGATATCACATTCATTTACAGACAGAACTCCCTCCAAATCATCATGATCAGGAGGTGATGGTAAAGTAGTTTCGGGATGTGCAGCTGGATGCTTGGATCTCAATGCTGCTATGGTGGTAGCATCAGGATCTGCAAAGGTGTCATCTGAACAGGCTAACCTGACAGCGCCTCTAAAGTCACCTTCCTCGAGTTTGGCTGATACTCTATCCCCCAGTAGATCGGTATTGTCTATCATCATTTTGGGGCCGCAGGAGGGTTTGAATCTTGTTAGTGGTTCGTCGCATTCATCATTAAGTTGGCGATTAAACTGAGTGGTTAATGACCAACGGCGACCACCGTGCTTAGGTACCTTTAGGCATCTGCTGGCAAAGTATAGAAGGCGCGTCCAGGACGATATGTCATTAGCTGACACTACATCGTCCAAGATGGAAGACAATTTCCCTGCCGCAGAATTGCGCGAAGAACGCGGGATCTTCTTTAATACTCTGACTCGCGGAGGGGCTTGAAAAGGTGTTTGTGTGACAGTAGTGGACACAATTGAGGACGCAGAGGTGGATGGTACACACAATGATGTGGTAGGTTGGATGAGCGTCAAATTGCTGGGCAAAATACCTGAACCTGGACAGCGGCTCTGGACTGGGCCATGAGTGCGGATGGTACCATCTAACTTAACAGGCATGATGCGAAGACAAACAGAACACGCAGCACGTATGCGTGTACTTTCAGACTGTGGACCCAGTTCCGTAAGCGATTGGTCAACGGCAACAGGTTGTTCTGTTGTCGTTGTAGCTGGATTATCGGGACCAATGATTGTATTTGTATCGGGAGAAGCGTTTGTTTCTAACGACAGCTTCAACAGCTGGTGAGAATGAAGCGGTTGGGCATGTAGCTGCAGCTGCTGTACGTTCGAAAACAGTGATGGTTGTTGTAGCGGTGTAGACTGGGAAACTGAATGGTGTCGATTGTGCCTGTTGTTACAGTGGCCATAAGCCACGAGGCCACAAGTTGTACAAGGATTTCCCAATCTTGCACATACGCAGCGTGTACAGCGCGCGTGAGTGCCATTGCAATCGCAACAGCGTTTACGTCGAGGATGAATGGGCGGGTCTTCATTGGAAAACGACATCTCGATCTTGATCTTGATCAACCACAAACTGATGGCAAATGATCAAACCGCACTGCACCGCAAACCGCACTGCACCGCCATTTTTCATGATATGAAATGTATGTAAATAATTGGATGTGCACATATGCACACACAACCGCACACAATACAAACAATTACAAAGTTCATCCACCTGCTGCACAAGGATCGAGTCAGAATGGCACGATCATTAGCTCCAATCAGTGAATGGCTGAGGTATAGAATAAGTTTACATACTATATGAAATGGATGTGCCTTTTTTGCAGCAGTTGGTCATTTTGTGTGTACAATATTAATGAACCGTGTCTTGTTACCTTCACCAATTCATGCACGTAGATCTGAATACAACAATAAGTGTTCTGGACGACTGTACATTGATCGTGGCTAGGTAATGCATCACACTGTGTTTATTCATGGTTGTGGCTATGTACTATGTGTTGTTGAGCATGTGCAAGCGTTTGAGGATATGTAATGTCTTACCACCTTGTGTCTCCCCTTCAACGTGCACTTGGACCCAGTATGAAGAACATTATGATTACTGACAAAGATCCAAACAGCTGTCATCCCAAAGTGAGTGCTGTTTACTTTTACTATGTTCAGCTTCATTTTCATCCTTATCACATCCCCCCACCATTCTCAACCTTCCTCTTCCTCTCATCTCCCCCTTTCTCAACTTCCTCCTCTTCCACTTCCTATCTCCTGCCTTACACTTCTCTCCCACCATATTTTGGAGTGCAGTTTATTAGTAAGATGGATGATTCAGCAATGGTGATATCGTCAGAGGTGTGTGCTCTCTGTTCATGCATTCCATAAAGCATCTTTATGGTTGATTGCTGTAGATCAAAGTGTTCAAAAGCATTGGAGATACTAGTGTGCACATAAGTAGTGCAGAAATGTGTGTATCGGCCACTGTGCAGAGACTGACAGTGTTTGTTGTGTTCAAGTTTGTGAACAGAGTGATGGTGAGTGGGTGTGGTTATCCTTGGTGAACCTCAGCATCTTATCACTATATGTAGGATTATGTTAATGTGCTAATGGTTGAACTGAACTTGGCCAAGTTGACATATGGATTAACTGAAGAAAAGTCTTCAAAGGTCATAATGAATTAACGCGATACATGTATGGGCTAATTCTTTCCTTTCCTTAAACAGGTTAAAAAACTAAGTGCACAAGAAGAGAAAAATGGAAGTAAAATAGGACTTTCAGTTTCCATCAGTGCCCCCTTGGTGGTCCTTCCTCTGACCTCCACATCCTCCAGTGCCTTTGTGGCAGACCTTGGTCATATGGAAGTCACCAACACATTCCTTCCTGCAGAGAAGGTAGCTGTTGGACAGCACCCTCCTGAAAAGTTTCTCTCCTCTGGAGGTATTCCAGCCATTGTTGATGATATGACAGTTGACATCACTTCTGTTCAACTGTTCAAGTGAGTCAACTGGGTAATGTGATCATGATGAAAATGTTCCGTGGAAATCTTATTATAAATGGATTTGGGAGTGTAGTATTAATTCATTAGCATGTTCAGTTGTTCAAAATAAGTTTGTACTGTGCTGCTTGAATGGTTGGTGCCTAGCTAGCGAGTGTGTTAATAGTGGCTGTGTGTGCTTCCATTTGTTGGATGTGCACACACATTCGCTACTGTGGCCATATGAGTAATATAGATGTTTAAGTAATGGCTGTCCTGGATAGTTTTGCATTTGCCACACATAGATATAGACCCAGTCACAAATTACATCGTACTGTCACAAAAGTACTGTTGGCAAAACATACTCAGAAAGTAGCATAATGATTTGCATAATTGACAGTAGATTCTCTGTTGTCGCCAAACTCCCACAAAAACGTGAAGTAATTTGTAAAGGTTACATAAACCCACATAATACAACGTACTGCATTTATTGGGCTAGATTAGCTGCGTACAAGCAGACATGTATGCATGTAGGCGATGCCTTCCAGCACCATGTCTTTCAAACAATTTTGTTATTATGCAAATTTGTTTTGGCTGTGCAGGGTTAACGACACAGCCAAATTGAAAAGGGAGGACTGGGATCACATGGTCATTACACCTATCCAGTTCCATGGTCATGTGATTCGCAAGCTTAGTGATTGGTGCAGTGTGGTTCCAGATATCAGTATAGACGCAGAGCTCCCTTCATTGGAAGTCCAGCTAGGTCCTGGGGACTACAGTGCCATCTTCTCATTGATGAACTCTTTGGGTGATGGTCGACCCACCGCACCCCCTCCTGATAAGGGAGTGGATAAGGGAGAGAGTGATGGTGGTGGAGAGAAGGGAGAAAAAGAAAGTAAAGAATTGGAGAGTAAAGAACCAGAGGTGCCAACTAACACCAAAGATGCTACTTCAAGTGAGGTTGTGAAGTTACTAATGAAGTTTCGCATGAAAGAGGTAATGGTCGTGATTATATTTTCGTCACTATTATACTTGCCCTCTTATTTAGGTTGTGCTCCATCTAAATGAACAAAATGATGGTGGGAATGTTGAGAGACTGAAATTCCTCCTGAGTGAGATGGAGACAGAGTTGGTGATGAGGAGTTGGGACTTGAATGTCACTGCCTCAGCTGGGAGTACAGAGATCCAAGACCATTTTAGTGAAAGTAAGAGTGAGAGCTGTGTGTAGTTGCATAGTGGAATGTCATGCTCTTGTGCAGCAGGTGTTGAGGGGGAACTCCACACGCTGATGAGTTCTGGTGGATCAGTAGGAGAAAGGTTCATGAGTGTGAAGTATTGCAAGGTAGGCACATAGCGGTAAATGATAAGTTGCCTTACGCTTTTGCTCCTCGTTATTCTATCTAATCACATGGCCCTATCTTCACTTAACAAATTCGTTTTGGGTACATTACCAAATTCAAACAGGCTATAATAGAATGTTTGCCATAACATAATGTGTCAGAAATGCATATTGAATTGATCTGTACTTGTAGCTGGGCAACTCACTTACGTAACACACAGCATGCCTGGTGTATGTTTTAACCATGGATTTTGCAGTTCACTGTTACTCAGATAAAAAAGGTTGCTTGTATGAACATCATTTCTTGTTACTGCAAATTGCAGTGTTGAATAAATTTGTGTTACTGGTTTGACATACCCTAGATTAAATGAGAATGTAATGCGCTGTGAAGTGTGTTTGTAACCATATTGGCGGTTTGTCTTTTTTTTTTAAATTAAAAAAAATTAGTTCACTCAATGAAAGGATGCGATTGAAGTGGGATCTGATGCACCTCTCTACTTCATCAGGGATTTTTTTTTGGGGGGGGGGGGGGGAGCGTGGGGTTGGGGAGGGAGCAAAGTGTTAGCATTTGAAGCAGCTGAATGCGAAGTCATTATTCACTTTCTGTTCTTAATGATACAGAATGATCCACAGTCTCCACACTATGCTTCTAGTCCACATCCCACTGAACACACTGTTGTTGCAGACATGTCAGTAGTGAAGGTCCAGATACTGAAAGGGTCCCTTGTCAAGCTGATGTCCATGGGCCTCTCCGTTATGGATGAGATCATGTGAGCGTGTTTCCTCCCCTTTGACTTTGTTTATTGCACATTGCTGTTAATGATTCATTGTAATTACCCATACCTGTGAAGGTCTGGGGACCAGTCCCCACAAGGCTTCATCACCAAAGTTGTACAAACAGACGAAGGAAAGACTAAGACAGGTTGGTTGGATCTGCTGGCTAAGGCATAACACTGACATCATACATGTATGCGTACAGTATCAGTTGCAAAACAGCACCTTCCTGGTGAGAGAGAGGTGTACATTGAAGCCAGGTTTGGTGGTCTGGAGATGATTGTTGGAGATGAACATGGAGAAATGCTGAGTGCAAATATGATCGGTACACAGTATATGCCTTCAGATGTGCACATATACATTCAGAACCTTACAACAAGTACTCAATCAGTTTTGCATCGACTAACACAATCAGTGAAATAAAATTTAAAAGGCCTCAACTAAAATTAAACTATGTTAGATTAATACGATTGGAACCAAAATCAAACAGTTGGGGGTGCTAATACGTGGCTAAATTCAGTGAATAACAGTGTGGTCATCAATGTGCGTGATTATGCAGAGATTACTGACATGTTAGTTCAGTTCTACTAACTTTTAACACAACACATGTATTAGCTTGTGACGTGTGTACATATGCCATTTATTTGCGTGGTTTTCACTTGCATGCCATAAGAATACAGGTGTTGTACAGTTCTTGGTTCTGAAGAGTTTTAACTACATGTACAATAACCAATAAAATAATAGTTACATAGAATCAGTTTATTCGTAACAATTCCAACTGAAAATATGCCATTATATAGGTCACACCAATGTGGTGTGTCCTCAAATTAACTGACGAAACTAAGGATCTGGTTACTACTCGCATCTTGCAATTAAAAGCAAGCAATAATGCTTTCAAAGAAATAAATAGTTAATTCACCAAATCAATCTTGCCACTTACTCTTCATTATGATTTACAATTTCATCATATATCATGCAAATTTCTTCATATATAATGTCCTGTTATGTATGTGATAATAGCTTTTGGGGGAAGGGGGGGGGGGAGAAGTATAATGAAGTTATTTCATTCAGTAGTAATGGGCCTCTATTTCATCTTGAATTAATTTTTCATCTTAGTAATCTTAAATTGTTGTAATACAAATTCCCTTTTACAAATAAATGAAAGTAAATTTAAGATTGACTAATTAAATTAAAAACACCTTTGGTAGTCAAAAGCAGGCCCTAACTAATAAGATAAGTAGGGGGATTAGAATTCACAACTCATTGTAATACTACCAGAAAGCAGTGAAGGGCTTATACACTAGAGTGTGCACTAGACCCCCTTTCCAAAATATACAGTATAATTAGAGTTTAGTTTTCGAATTCTTAATCAATGGTTCTTAATCCATTGTAATTTTTGAAAGCCACTAAGGAAATGTTTTATCCTCAGTGGAGGGTCAGCTTTTGATTTCATGATAAATAGTTTGGTTGATCTAGTTAATAGTGAACCATTTACCATAATATTTGGACATATCAGCATGGTGGCAGCTATTTATAATGGTGTTTTATGGGGATGCTAAATTTAAAAAGTGACTTCATGGAACGCATCTGTTGTAGTGTCTAAATCTTCTCATTTTGACCATACAGACTTGAGTACAACTGTTGTTGTTCTGGAGGAATGGACCACAGTAACTGCAAGGTTAGTGGTTTGAGCTGCTTTGAGGGGATATCCCCACTAACTATGGCCGCTTAACTTGTACTATATATAGCATGAATAACATCCTTGTCTCTGACAAAGATCCCAACAGTTATCATCCTAAGGTGAGTAAGCTTACCTCGTGCTATTTGTGCCATCCTTCCCTCATTGCATTATCATACTCTGTGTGTGTGTGTGTGTGTGTGTGTGTGTGTGTGTGTGTGTGTGTGTGTGTGTGTGTGTGTGTGTGTGTGTGTGTGTGTTTGTGTCTGTTTGTGCTTGTTTGTTTATATTCAGGTTGTTAGTAAGATGGATGATTCAGCAGCAGTGATATCAGCAGAGGTTTGTGTGATCTCTACCGTATGGTGTGACCTCACTATACATCTGCTGTGTAATTAGATCAAACTGTTCAAGAATATTGAAAAGACAAATGTGAATATCAGTAGTGCAGATATGTGTGTATCGGCCACTGTACAGAGACTGACAGTGTTTGTTGTGTTCAAGTTTGTGAACAGAGTGATGGTGAGTTGTTCATGGAGAACCTAGCCATCTTACCACTGTGATGTGCATATGAAGGATTGTGTGAACGTGCTGATGGATGAAATGAACTCGGCAAAGTCGACATATGGGTTATCGTCAGCGAAAGTTTCATCAAAGGTTGTGACTAATGAGTTGATATGAAACTGACCTTTCATTTTTCCTTGCACACAATAACATAGGCTGTAGGACAGAGTACACAAGAGGAGAAAAACGGAAGTAAAATAGGACTTTCAGTTTCATTCTGTGCCCCCTTGGTGGTCCTTCCTCTGACCTCCACATCCTCCAGTGCCTTTGTGGCAGACCTTGGTCATATGGAAGTCACCAACACATTCCTTCCTGCAGAGAAGGTAGCTGTTGGACAGCACCCTCCTGAAAAGTTTCTCTCATCTGGAGGTATTCCAGCCATTGTTGATGATATGACAGTAGACATCACTTCTGTTCAGCTGTTCAAGTGAGTTTGTACTAAGGGATGTAGTCAGCTGCAATGCAATGTTGGCTATATACATGTATGAAAGCCAGGAGTGTGCCAATTTGGTTCATTTATAGTCATTTTGCACTGCATAGGATTGAAGACACAACAAGGTTAAAGCCTGAAGACTTGGGTCACATGATCATTACACCTGTCCAGTTCCATGGTCATGTGATCCGCAAGCTTAGTGGCTGGTGCAGTGTGGTTCCAGATTTTACTATAGACGCAGAACTCCCTTCATTGGAGGTCCAGCTAGGTCCTGGGGACTACAGTGCTATCTTGTCATTGATGAACTCTTTGAGTGATGGTAAGCCTACCACACCCCCTCCTGACAAGGGAGTGGATAAGGGAGAGGGTGATGGTGGTGGAGAGAAGGAAGAGAAAGAAGAGGAAGGATCAGAGTCTAAAGATACAGAGGCACCTGATGCCAGTGATGCTGCCTCGAGTAGTTATGTGAAATTATTAATGAAGTTCAGTATGAAAGAGGTAACACTTGCCTTGTATTGCTGGTGTAGTCACTGTACCGTGCTGCTTAGGTTGTCCTCCATTTGAATGAACATTGTGATGATGGAAATGTCGAGAGACTGAAGTTCCTCCTGAGTGAGATGGAGACAGAGTTGGTGATGAACAACTGGGACTTGCGTGTGACTGCCTCCATTGGGAGTGCAGTGATCCATGATAACTACATCGACAGTGAAGGTGAGAGAAGAGGTGTGTATTACATGCATGTGTCAGCAGTGTCAGGGATGGGATCATAAGACAGTCATTTATGTCACTGTATAAATTATGCACTTCTGTGTGAGCATGTTTATATGAACACTTGTACACTGTAAATCACTGTAATACCCACACGTACTTGTGGCATGAAATGTAAAATATTATCATGGGTGTGTTTGAAGTGAGTTAACTGAACTGTTTATTTTTCAAATAAATATAGCTCTGCAGGGGAAGTCCCACCTTCTGTTGAGTTCAGGGTCTAAAGAGAGGAAGTTCCTGAATGCCTCGTATTGCAAGGCACGTGTGGAACGTTGGATGATTGAGGAAGGAGTTAATTGGGACATTTTCTTCTCATACTTCAGGGTGATAGACATTCTCCACATTATGGTTCCAGCCCCCACCCTACGGAGCAGTCTGTCAGTACAGACATGTCTGTGGTGAAGGTCTGGGTACCTGTTCAGTCCAGTATCTTGCTGATGAGCATGGCAAACTCCATCATGGCAGAAATAAGGTAGGAAGAGAATTGTCCCTCAGCACCCAAGGAGTGAAGGAAATACTGTTGCAAGCCTATGGCATGCAACTTTTGGGTCAAATCCATCATAGCATTGGCTGATTAATAGACTACATGTATGGTGATGGAATGGCAAAATTGTTACACACAGTACATGTTTATCTATGACAACTGCCCAATATGTGTTGTTGCAAATTCTTGACCCCCCCCCCCCCCACGCACACACACACACATACACACACACATACACACACACATACACACACACATACACACACATACACACACACATACACACACAGTCCAATGGAGCAGAAAATACCCAGATTGAAAGATGATACTGAGAGTGGTGCTAATTGTAAGTTGAGAGGAGTGGATTTCCTTGACATTAGTTCTACTAGAGGTACTGTATTTGATGGGTCAGCTGAGATGGAGTGAACTTTCAAAATGACTTAGCCATGGTGTAGAAGAGTAGAACAAGTGCTTTGGAGCTGGGGAGGAGGATGTGGCTGCCAAAAATACATACGATGTAGTGGTATTTAGTTCAACTGATGCAGTATAACTAAATAGAGGATCCATGTCTTGTGGGGGCATAGTCACTGGTAGATGTGGGGGCATAGTCACTGGTAGATATGGGAGCATAGTCACTGGTAGATGTGGGGGCATAGTCACTGGTAGATGTGGGGGCATAGTCACTGGTAGATGTGGGGGCATAGTCACTGATAGATGTGGGGGCATAGTCACTGATAGATGTGGGGGCATAGTCACTGGTAGATGTGGGGGCATAGTCACTGGTAGATGTGGGGGCATAGTCACTGGTAGATGTGGGGGGCATAGTCACTGGTAGATAACTTTCTCGTGTTGCATGGGATTGTACTCTCTTCCACACTTAGCTGCACTTGACAAACATTATTATCCTGGTGAGAGAGATGTATACCTCACAGCCAACTTTGGTGGTCTAGAGGTAATACTTGGTGATGAACACGGAGATATTCTGAATGCGAATATGACAGGTATATGTGTGTATATGTGTATATGTGTATTTATATATGTATGTATGTATGTATGTATGTATGTATGTATGTATGTATGTATGTATGTATGTATGTGTGTGTGTATGTATGTATGTATGTGTATGTATGTATGTATTTTTGCATGTGTATTTGTATGCAGATGTGTATATGTGTACGTGTATGTGTATGTATATTTATATGTGCGTATGTGTATATGCATATGTGTATGTACGTATGTGCATGTGCGTATATGCATGTGCACATATGCATGTGCGTATATGTATGTGTATGTGTATGTGCATATGTGTATGTTGTATATGTGAACACGGCATAACAATGTATGCATATGAGGAGGAAATATTACATTTGGGATAGAACAGAGGTGTAGCTATGTGCAAATATTCCCTTGAGATGTCCTTAAGCATGTGGTATGCTGGGATGGCATGGAGGCATGATGTTTGCACAAGGGACTGTGCCAGCTCCCTGCAGCATTCTACAAAGCATTGCGGCGGACTGTTTTAATCCATTGACTAGCTGGCATTAAGAAAGGCACGCAGTGTGCGAACGAAGACATAGTGTGCTATCTGTGATGAAGAGGATTCTCATTGTATAAGCAGATGTTAACTGACTCATAATAATGAATAAAATTCCATCTTTTTCATGCATGTTTCATTCTCTGTCCTTTTCTCTGTCTCCCAATTGCCTCCTTTCCTCTCTCCCTTCTCTTTTATTCCCTGTTATCCTGTGCTACATTTATCCTGTATATTAGATCTTCAAATCACTTTAACAGTCATGGAGAATCTCACAGAAATAATGGCGATGTATGTTATTGTTCAATCTCACACTCACTGTACTGACATGCAAGTTACCTTTTGTTTTCTACTTGTTGCTTTAATTTTAAAAGAATATCATGTGTCTTTGTTTTGGATTAGAGATCTTGTAGGCCCAATTCGATGCATTTAAGGGATTCTTTTAACAGTAGGCATATATGGGCATATGTATGCATATACAGGCTCGCAATTGTGTGTGGCTCCTTTGTATACTCCACAACATGTCATTTCTTTTTAGGATGAAGGAGCTTGCCTGTGAGAACTTACGTACACCCGTAGGAACAATGACAAGAAAGGTTGTTGCTCAAATGCGTTCATCAGATTTGCTCAATTATTATTATTATTATTATTATTATTATTATTATTATTTTAGATAATATCAGTCTGTGAAGAAGTCTGTGCCATAACTATCAAGGTACATGTGTGTGCACAGTACTACAGGGGTAGTCCTTTAATTGGTGTGAGGGATATGTCCATTGGTACTGACAATAATGGCACATACTTAAGTGCAAATATTCCTATATACACTACATTGTGAGGGATATAGGGCAGCACCCCTTTGCTCTATTTCAACCTCCTACCCACTCCAACAGAAATATGATTCCAGACATCCATTAAAGTGTAATCTGATCCTAAATGCCTAAATCCTAAATGTGCCCTCCATAGTGTATCTGATCCTCCAAATCTCAACAGATGCAGCTCTGTTCTGAAGCCACAAAGGGTGCAGGTAGAACAGACATGAGCCAATGTGACTTCTCAGTGGACTTAGATGTGGGGAGAATTAGGGTGTTTGTGGTCTTCTCAGTTATCAGCCAAATTCTGGTCAGTCTGTCTGTCTGTCTTACATGTAGGGCAACTCTTTACCTCTAACTCTTTATTCCACAACCATCAGGGACTTGTGAAACAGGTCAATTCAATCCGCACAAAAATGGTTGACATGTCTACAGAAGAAAGGGGCAATTCTACAGCAGGAGGTGATCCTACTACTACTCCACCACCAGGCGTGAGTGCAGCTTATGTAGTTCTGACATCATACTTCAGTGTGCATAACTAAATGAATCAGAGGGTGAGGAATACTTGAGTTGAACCTCGTTCATCCCCTCGTCATATGTAACATAAGGTTGCACAGCTTTGCAAAAGGTTGTTTTTTATGGACTGTTATGACACAGTCTAATTGGTTCTAACAAGGACTTCATGCCCATGTAAGTACTTATATGCTATTACCTCCATCCCGTCTCCAAAGAACATACTTGTCTTCTCTGAACTGTTCTGGTGTATTTCCTTTAAACAGCATGCTTCCGTACAATCTAAAAACTGTGCATTCCTCCTATCGTGTATGAGCAACTTACACTGAAGGGTAGATTTCGTTCTGACACACAGTATTTGTTTATTGATAGTGTTAAACTCTGGTCAGTTAAGAGGAGATGGTCACATCATGTCATCAGTGCTTACATGATAGTTAGCTAGTGAGATGGTCACACGATATGGTTATCCTGTGAGGTCACTTCACATGGCATCCATATATAATACATTTCATGTTGTACAGTCAAATCCCCTGGTCTATGTATATTTAGCCAGCAAGGTAGCATAGACCAGGCAACTTATATACATGTACTGAGGAGTGTGAATAGAAGATGGGAGCACACCAACCCGTGAGGCACACCAACAGGATTCTTGTCTGGCGCCACAATCATGAGTCAGCCTCAGGCCTGATCAGATTATGCCTTGTGGCTTCCCCTTTAAATAAACAATGAAGGTATTGCTGCTGTTCTAGTTTACAACAACCTTGCTCCTTTAACCACAACTGCTGTTTTGGGGTTTTCTGTACACTACACATGTACATTTAACCCGCTCCACCCTCAACTGAGGGCAAGAGTGCTTATTGAGCAGAATTAGAACAAAGTGTGTATGTGTGTGCATGTGGGTACTGACTAGCTATTTTTGCACAGACTATTGGGGATGACGCACCAAGATTAAGACTTAAGGCAAAGATTGATGCACCAGAGCTGGTGGTCCCAGTCAGCGGTTCATCATGTGACGTCTTTGTTGCCTATCTTGGCCTGGTGGAGCTTTCAAATACATTCAGTCTTGGCACGAACACGGAGAGTCAACAGCCAGTGTTTGAAAAAGACACACTTCAACTTTCCAAACTCTCACTGTACCGGTGGGTGCATTATTTGCCTCTCGAAGCTGGCTTGCCATTCTGTGCACTTGCTTGTATAAGAAGCTGCTCTAGCGTGTTTGAAATTATGTATTTTTTTTACTTATTGCATCTTTGCTATGCACTTGCACCACCACCTGTATATGTGTGTATGTATAGATCAGTGTATCAGATGGGAGCTGAGGATCCACTACTGTGTAAGAGGCACATTTTGCAAGACAGTTGGAGGCTTTGTGTTACCATGCAGCGTAACCTTAGCAATGCCTGGTACAAGGCAGACAACACACCATACATTGCCCTTGAGGCCCACATCAGTGAACTGAAGGTGATGTCATATCGGTGTAGCTGTGTAAGCATTTGAAACACACAAACACACACAACACACATGCACACACACGCAAACACACACCGCACACACACACACACACACACACACACACACACACACACACACACACACACACACACACAGATGGCATTGAGCAGAGAGGACGTAAAATTAGCCAGTAAATTGGCAGGTGCAAGTATGACAGAAATGCTCCCCTCCACAGAGCCAGAGCCAGGTGTTTCACGAGGTATGTGCCAAAGATTTGTGACTTACATATACAGCAAATTCTACAATGCCCCATCCCCCAAAAATTCTTCTTGTATTATGCATGGCTGAACGAATTAGAAGAACCTTCTGCCAGCGATTGGCAAAAAATCAAAATACACTGTAGACATACAATTACAATCCAAAAGGAGTTCATGGCCAATGGAGCAGTAATCAAATTGCAAATTAGGCATACGCCCCCCCCCCGCTGCACTTTGCGGTGAGTGGCCCTGCAACTTTAAAAATAATAATAATAATTGTGTACAAGTAGGGGTGCTTCGCTCATCACACTCACACAATAGAAATCTCTCGAACGCATTACAAACATTACACATACACATTGTCAAGCACGTTAGTTGGTCAGTGCTACACTACATACATTTCGCATTGGGACGATTTACTGTCATAGTCCATAATGTCTGCCGGAGTGAGTTTGCAAGCCACAACGTCCTGGTACGTTAGCTTCTGGCCCGAGCACGTCTCCGGTTGGATTACGACGTCTCTTTGCACCGATTGGCACATAAAGATCCGTCCGTTCTTGATCACGATAGATTTGTCGCAGCCATGTAGCAACACGTCCGCGTCGCACCTACTGTCACCGTTGCCGACGGACAGCATCTTGTTCTTGATCACCACAGGCGTGCACTGGTCTAACGGGATCCCGTAGTCGCACTCGGGGCAGCACGCGCCTGGCTTGGTCGTGACGGAATAGTTGAAGCACTGGGGCATGACGCACTGCACTGCGCTGCACAGCTGCATGCCGTCCCGACAGGTACACAGTGTGCAGGGATCGGGTCTCCACTGTGGACCGAAGGCAGCCCAATGAACGCAGCCCTTGAATAGGCATTTGCTGTTGTCGCAGCTGGGGCAGCACGAGCCTCCTGTGGGCGGGGTAGGATCGGCGCAGGCTGGGTTCGGGCAGGCTGTCGGATCGCATGGCGAATTTGGATCGACTAAGAAGGTGCTCCTTGCTACGGCGGGGCTCGCATCGTGCGCCGCTATGAGGGCAAGTAGACAGAAGGCGCAGGTCACGGCACGGGAAAGCGACATCGCAATACACTTCTTATTTTAACACAACACATCGAGATGATTTGCCTTTAATATGAGAGGATGAAAAAAAATTATGCAATTTAAAAGTACAAGAAGCAATTATTACGTAACATACGGTACGCACTAGCAGTTCCAATATAAAGTAGGTGGATGTCTTGCGACCATTCAATCGCGAAGTAAGGAGACACGTATTTATAATTAAATCGCGAAAGCTGTACATGTAGTGTGTGTCGCTCTCCGAACCTGGATTTCACACACTGGTTGGATATAGGTGACCACGTTGACTGATCTAGTACTGTATTAGTACAATTGGGTGCGACCGCAGACTGCTTAGTAAGCGTTGCGGGTGCGGGCCGTGGAATGTGCAAGAAGAAATTTGTTCCATTCGTAGACCGCCACTCATAAGCCATTTTGCGTGGCGAATTTTGTACAACCTTACCGTCCAATCTTCTAATCTTACTACAGCAATGTTTTGCTATGGATGATAGTGGCGCCGTATATACAAGTATAAATTAAACCATTAATATTATATATTATTTTACTTACTTTTTACTTTTACTTACTTTAAAATATGTATGATTAAACAAAAGTTCCAAATACAATGTGACGGCTTGAATTATGGCTATTGGCAATATCATTTATGCACGTGTACGTAAAAATCATGCACATGTTTTACCAAGTTTGGTGCATGGTACTCTTTAGCCATCTCTTCAAGTCGGAAGATAATCATTTCACATTATTTGTACTTGCAACTTCTTGGAAGGCTGCATTGTCAAAATCGGCATCGCGTGTATTCGCACTCTAAATATACGGACGGGTGGTAATATTTGTTTTTAATTTGTAGTAAAGTTTTAATTATAATGTGGCACCGTCTTGGCGTAGAACACAGAACATCAAATGTACATGTGGGGGTAAGCCCCATTATTATGGATTTGCACTCACAATCACAGCCATTGAAAATCCATGTGCGAAGTGTAGTCTGCGGCATAATGAACCTGAATGCGACGCATCGCATGTGGATGTGAATGTACATGTACACGATACATGTATATCAGGCTATGGGGTTGTTTTTCAGAGCGCCCCGTGATCGCTGGAAGCACGCAAGCAACAGGTGCAGGGTTTAGCCTTCGCTTCACTGCCTCTCTAGACCAAGTTGGGGTCGAGCTTTTTGAAAATGGGAAATTATTGGTAAGGAAGCGCATTTGGTGTGATATTTTGGGGACGGGAACTAATTGATGTGATTAGGGAAAGTAGGGGGAATTTGCCAGGTGTTAACAGTTTTGTTATAGAATCACAGAACTTTTTTATGGGATTGAGGAAGCATTACATGATTGGACATACACATTCAGAACAGTTGTGTGTTCATCCCCATGTGATGTGTCATCCTCACCACAATGTGTCATTCTCCCTCACCCCCACCCTGCCCATGCAACATGTGTCGTCATCCTCCACCTCCAACTGCACCTCCACCTCCAACTGCACCTCCACCTCCAACTGCACCTCCACCCCCTACAGCTACATTTGTCATACCCCCCCCCCACACACACACACACACACCCATGTGCTATGTGTTACATAACATTCCTAAGCATGTACATTTATATGCAGTGCCTTGCTTCCCTCTCCCATTCTCCAGACAGTGGAAGACAAGTCAAGCTGGGAGAGGGAACCATCTAATCTGCTGGCCAGCCTTGCAGTGGTAGGGTTGAAGGCATCCGGCTCCACTCATGACAATGGTTTGATGGAGGCAGAGCTGTGCATGGACAACTTCACACTGGATGACAGTAGACCAGGAACAACTGGGATACGCCAGTAAGTGATGCTCTGATCGATGCGTTTATGCTCTTATCGATGCGTTTATGCTCTTGAAATGATGGCTCAGTAAGGCCGAAGTAGAATTCTAATTGATACCCAACACCTCGGCATGCACACACACACACACACACACACACACACACACACACACACACACACACACACACACACAAACACAAACATACACACACACACAAACACAAACACAAACATACACACAGGGTTAATTCTTGTGGTATCGGTACTTTTATACAGCATGTGTAAGTATGTTCTTTTTGCTTAGGGTGGGTACTTTGGGGGGGGGGGGGGGGGGCGGGCTAAGAATGGGAAGGAAAACATTGTCAAGTAATTACATCTAGATGACACAGTCCCTCCCCCATGATTGAAGAGATGTATAGACCCCTTCACAAATTGCATCATGGCTGCATCACTGGTGGCAAAACCTGTTAGATGTGCACAAAATAGCGATACGTGTTGTGGGCAATAATCGATCTCTACAAAGCCAGGAGAAGTGATTACGAGTCACCAAATTGGGGAGACAAATCACAGTACATTTCTGTTGTCCACTTAACTCCCGCAAAGATTTGTGAAGGGGTTCATTAACATCGAGAGTTCTGTAGCAGAACTTCTATTTTTAAATTGCTTTTTGTTAGGTGCTTTGTAGCATACAGGTGGGTTGCAAGGAAGCCTGCTAGTGCTGGAGTAGCTTGAATGCTATCCAGAGTGGTCTCTCTTTTTTTATTTAGAGCACACCTCCGAAGCTTGCAGGACTCTGCTACGTGTATAGCTTTGTACTTGTGTTTGCTGGTAATATTATATTGTTAATTGAAATGTCCTTGTCTTCCCTATCACTGTGATTGGTTGATTCCTTTAATCTCTAGAGCTATACGGAAGTCCCCTCTTGAAGATGGAGGGTCAAAGGCAATGGTTCATGTGACCTACATGTCTTCGGTTCAGAAGGAGCAGATTGTAGTTGCTGAGGTGGATGGGGCACAGGTATTAGTCAACCTTCCCTTCATCTCAAAGCTTGCGGACTTTTTTATGGACTCCTTAAAGCCACTAACATCAAGTGTTTCTGAGAGAGAAACTCCTCAAAAGTCTGAGATTCCCAAGGAGGTGGGAGAATCCCCTAGTGACCTAGAGACACCTGGGTCATCTGAAATGGCAGCTGAATCCCAAGAAGATGCTAGTGCACAGCTGCCTCAAATGAAGGTCTCCTTGTCTGTGACAAGGCCATCTGTTGCTCTGGTTGAGAAGTCAGGCATACCTAATCCCAAGACTCTGGTTCTTGAGGTGCGTGCAAAGTGTGTCCTACAGTGGGTGTGTAAATAGGTGTTTCAGAAGTTGCACAGAACTTTGTGCATGGTTGAGAGTAAAACACTACATGTACAGTGGGAATAAATGCCATGTTTATAATACTTGCATGTAATACCTTAGATGCACCTACACATGTACATGTAATACCTTAGATGCACCTACATGCATGTAGTACCTTAGATGTACTTACATGTAGTAAGAGATACTCATTTGCATTTTAGGTGCATGCTGTACTGTGTCCACTAGTGCCCCCACTGGCCCTCCACTAGTGCCCCCACTGGCCCTCCACTGGTGCCCCCACTGGCCCTCCACTAGTGCCCCCACTGGCCCTCCACTAGTGCCCCCACTGGCCCTCCACTAGTGCCCCCACTGGCCCTCCACTGGTGCCCCCACTGGCCCTCCACTGGTGCCCCCACTGGCCCTCCACTAGTGCCCCCACTGGCCCTCCACTGGTGCCCCCACTGGCCCTCCACTGGTGCCCCCACTGGCCCTCCACTAGTGCCCCCACTGGCCCTCCACTAGTGCCCCCACTGGCCCTCCACTAGTGCCCATTACCATACCTTGGTGCCCCCTGGTCCAAGGTTGCGCTGCAGTGTATCTTCTGGCACTCCTGTAATATCATTATTAATTCCCTGTAGGCACTATCCAGATCATTGTAGTCTGCCACCTCCCCCACCTCACATGCACCAACGCCTCATTCACTAGCTGGATGGGGTATGGGTGTGACCTCAAAGAATGTCGTATTTTTGAGTGCTGTTGTTATTAATGTACAAAAGTCACGCATTTCTATCATATCGTGAAAACAGTGAGGTAAGACTAAACTTTATTTCTGATGTGCACCCTGCAAATCACTGTAATAATAACAGGATAACATTGTTACATATGTACATGTACGTGTACTTGTACTGTACTGTACTATTGCATACATGTACGTGTACTTGTACTGTACTGTACTATTGCATACATGTACGTGTACGTGTACTTGTACTGTACTGTACTATTGCATACATGTACATGTACTTTTACTTCAGCTTTCCAGCTCACTGCCTCATTAAACTTGGTTGTGTGTATATCTGATTAGGCTCTTGGTTAGGTTCTAATCATATTCACAACTTAATGTGTGAGAGTGTGTGTGTGTGTGTGTGTGAGTGTGTGTGTACCTAGATAACATGTAGTTGTCACTGAGGGCACTGGTATGGCTGATCAAGGCTACAGCTTATAGGTCATTACAACAGTGCTATATATATTATTATTGTAATTATTATTATACACATGTACATGTAATGTATAATATCGGTTTGTTATAATTCCCCCCCCCCCCCCCCCCCCCCCCCCCTCCTTTCCCAAATCTATCTGAAGTTTATTTATATCCTTTCCACAGATGGATATCAATGTTAACCTGGAGATGAAAGATGAGCAATGGCATTTAGAGGGCATTGTGGAATCACTTCACATGGCTTCTACTAACTATACTTCCCTTGGCCACAGTGCAGTAAGCATGTGTGTGGTTTGTAGCCCCTCTTGTCACTTACGCGATGACCACACCCACTGATTTAAAGGGTGAATGACTGCTGGTCCAAGACAAGCACCCATTCCTAGCCCGTTGTTGCGAGGCTGCACCGCTGTTGTCACGGTGCTTCGTTAACCAATCCATGATGGTGTTGCCCTTACTGGATGACACCCCTATCCCTTCCCCACTTTTTGTTTCCACCCCACCGTCACTTTGCTCCTTTACACTTTCACATCTTCCGATTAGAGGTATATGTATCTAGCGTACCTCTCACTATTAACTCATCCCTTGGTCTTCCATGCAGTGCCACCCTTTGCACTCCCCTGTCACATCTCTCATCTCATCCATCACCCCTCACTCCCCTATCACTTCTCCCATGTCATCCATCACCCCTCACTCCCCTGTCATCCATCACCCCTCACTCCCCTATCACATCTCCCATGTCATCCATCACCCCTCACTCCCCTGTCACATCTCCCATGTCATCCATCACCCCTCACTCCCCTGTCATCCATCACCCCTCACTCCCCTATCACATCTCTCATCTCATCCATCACCCCTCACTCCCCTATCACATCTCCCATGTCATCATCCATCACCCCTCACTTCCCTATCACATCTCTCATCATCCATCACCCCTCACTCCCCTGTCATCCATCACCCCTCACTCCCCTATCACATCTCTCATCATCCATCACCCCTCACTCCCCTATCACATCTCCCATGTCATCCATCACCCCTCACTCCCCTATCACATCTCCCATGTCATCATCCATCACCCCTCACTTCCCTATCACATCTCTCATCATCCATCACCCCTCACTCCCCTGTCATCCATCACCCCTCACTCCCCTATCACTTCTCCCATGTCATCCATCACCCCTCACTCCCCTGTCATCCATCACCCCTCACTTCCCTATCACATCTCCCATGTCATCCATCACCCCTCACTCCCCTATCACATCTCCCATGTCATCCATCACCCCTCACTCCCCTATCACATCTCCCATGTCATCCATCACCCCTCACTCCCCTATCACATCTCCCATGTCATCCATCACCCCTCACTCCCCTATCACATCTCCCATGTCATCCATCACCCCTCACTTCCCTATCACATCTCCCATGTCATCCATCACCCCTCACTCCCCTATCACATCTCCCATGTCATCCATCACCCCTCACTCCCCTATCACTTCTCCCATGTCATCCATCACCCCTCACTCCCCTATCACATCCCCCATGTCATCCATCACCCCTCACTCCCCTATCACATCTCCCATGCCATCCATCACCCCTCACTCCCCTATCACATCCCCATCTCATCCATCACCCCTCACTTCCCTATCACTTCTCCCATGTCATCCATCACCCCTCACTCCCCTATCACATCTCCCATGTCATCCATCACCCCTCACTCCCCTATCACATCTCCCATGTCATCCATCACCCCTCACTTCCCTATCACTTCTCCCATGTCATCCATCACCCCTCACTCCCCTATCACATCTCTCATCTCATCCATCACCCCTCACTTCCCTATCACTTCTCCCATGTCATCCATCACCCCTCACTCCCCTACACATCCCCCATGTCATCCATCACCCCTCACTCCCCTATCACATCTCTCATCTCATCCATCACCCCTCACTTCCCTATCACTTCTCCCATGTCATCCATCACCCCTCACTCCCCTATCACTTCTCCCATGTCATCCATCACCCCTCACTCCCCTACACATCCCCCATGTCATCCATCACCCCTCACTCCCCTATCACATCTCTCATCTCATCCATCACCCCTCACTTCCCTATCACTTCTCCCATGTCATCCATCACCCCTCACTCCCCTATCACATCTCCCATGTCATCCATCACCCCTCACTCCCCTATCACATCTCTCATCTCATCCATCACCCCTCACTCCCCTATCACATCTCCCATGTCATCCATCACCCCTCACTCCCCTATCACATCTCTCATCTCATCCATCACCCCTCACTTCCCTATCACATCCCCCATGTCATCCATCACCCCTCATTCCCCTATCACATCTCCCATGTCATCCATCACCCCTCACTCCCCTATCACTTCTCCCATGTCATCCATCACCCCTCACTCCCCTATCACTTCTCCCATGTCATCCATCACCCCTCACTCCCCTATCACTTCTCCCATGTCATCCATCACCCCTCACTCCCCTATCACATCCCCCATGTCATCCATCACCCCTCACTCCCCTATCACATCTCCCATCTCATCCATCACCCCTCACTTCCCTATCACATCTCCCATGTCATCCATCACCCCTCACTCCCCTATCACATCTCCCATGTCATCCATCACCCCTCACTCCCCTATCACATCCCCCATGTCATCCATCACCCCTCACTTCCCTATCACTTCTCCCATGTCATCCATCACCCCTCACTCCCCTATCACTTCTCCCATGTCATCATCCATCACCCCTCACTCCCCTATCACTTCTCCCATGTCATCATCCATCACCCCTCACTCCCCTATCACTTCTCCCATGTCATCCATCACCCCTCACTCCCCTATCACATCTCCCATGTCATCCATCACCCCTCACTCCCCTATCACATCCCCCATGTCATCCATCACCCCTCACTTCCCTATCACTTCTCCCATGTCATCATCCATCACCCCTCACTCCCCTATCACTTCTCCCATGTCATCATCCATCACCCCTCACTCCCCTATCACATCTCCCATGTCATCCATCACCCCTCACTCCCCTATCACATCTCCCATGTCATCCATCACCCCTCACTCCCCTATCACTTCTCCCATGTCATCATCCATCACCCCTCACTCCCCTATCACTTCTCCCATGTCATCCATCACCCCTCACTTCCCTATCACTTCTCCCATGTCATCCATCACCCCTCACTCCCCTATCACATCTCCCATGTCATCCATCACCCCTCACTCCCCTATCACATCTCCCATGTCATCCATCACCCCTCACTCCCCTATCACTTCTCCCATGTCATCATCCATCACCCCTCACTCCCCTATCACTTCTCCCATGTCATCCATCACCCCTCACTCCCCTATCACATCTCCCATCTCATCCATCACCCCTCACTCCCCTGTCACATCTCCCATGTCATCCATCACCCCTCACTCCCCTATCACATCTCTCATCTCATCCATCACCCCTCACTCCCCTATCACATCTCCCATCTCATCCATCACCCCTCACTCCCCTGTCACATCTCCCATGTCATCCATCACCCCTCACTCCCCTATCACATCTCCCATGTCATCCATCACCCCTCACTCCCCTATCACATCCCCCATGTCATCCATCACCCCTCACTCCCCTATCACATCTCTCATCTCATCCATCACCCCTCACTCCCCTATCACATCCCCCATGTCATCCATCACCCCTCACTCCCCTATCACATCTCCCATGTCATCCATCACCCCTCACTCCCCTATCACATCCCCCATGTCATCCATCACCCCTCCTACTTTGCATTGTTTTGTCCCTCACTATCACTATCACTATCTACTTTCCTCTTTCAACATTACAATGTAGCTTCCTTGTTGACTGTATATCTCCTTACTTAACTGTATATCTCCTTACTTAACTGTCATCACTCATATTGTACCACACACCACATCACACAACCACACCACTTCACACAACCACACCACATACACACACACACACACACACACACATACACACACATACACACACAGAACTATACCAGTGTATTGGCCCCTACATCAAGGATCTCAGCTTCACTGAATTCAGCAGGCAGTCATGTTATTACCGTCCCATCATTGTCCCTAACTGTGTCACCAGCAACAGTTCGGCTCATCTTAAATGCCGTTCGATCCCTCCAACAAGATGCTGTGAGTCTGTTCTGCATGATGACGTTTAGGGTTGGTATGTACATGTATGGCCTGCAGGTGAAGCTTTGCATCCCCCCACCTCCACCATCCCCTTCCTCCTTTCCCCTCATCCTTCCCCCTCCTACCCCCTTCTCCTTCCCATCCTTCTCTCCTTCCCTCTCCCCTTCCCCTTTCCCTTCCCTCCCTTTTCCTTTCCTCCTTCTCCACCCATCTAAGTATTTGTACATTCTTAACTTAGATGGAGCAAAGTGATGTTTTACTGCTTGCATTAACCTTTCATTAGAATACAGAAGATGAACTGCCACCAAGTGCACCACCAGATCTGTTCAGTTTGAAGGAAGTGGACAAGACAAGATGGTACTTTGCCTCACAAAATTGTAAGGCTGCTAATCACTGCAACAAAAGCAGCACATGTATTATAGTAGGGAGAGGATGTGTGACATTGTATGTGGCCATTTTATAGCTGATGTGGACAGGATAGCAAGTTTGACACGACTAGTGTCTAAGACATCTGAGCATGGCAAGGAAGAGAAGGTAGGAGTTACTATTGCCTGCTGGTCTAACCACGCCCCCATCACCTTCCTCTCCTTGTTCCATATCACCTGCATGGGGTCTTGGTCTTGCAGCTAAAGATGGGTGTAAATGAGGTCACCATTGTTGTTGAGAAGGAGAGTGCCATTGGACCCAATATTCCCATCTTTGTTCTGAATGTGGGGGGCAAGCAGAATGCCGAAGCATTGGCCGTGGTTGCCAGTAACTGGTCGTCTCAAGTGAGTGCTGCTGCTGCAGTAAATAATTGGGTTGGGTATTGTAGTAACTGCACCAGGTTCACATTCTGTCACCATCACACATCACCATCACACATTATCACCATCACATGACACATCACCATCACATATCACACATTGCCATCACATATCACACATCACCACCACATCACCATCACATCACACCACATCACCATCACACATCACACCACATCACCATCACATATCACACATCACCATCACGCATCACCATCACATCACCATCACACATCACACATCACATCCACCTTCCCTCACAATCACACATTCTTCACGCACCATCTTCCTGCACGAATATTCTTGGTGGCCACAGCTCTCACTGGAAGCTAAGACCTATGTGCAAGTGGACTACTACAACACCTCTCATGCTATCTGGGAGCCACTGCTTGAACCACTCATTGATCCTAAAACAGACGCCATCCTTGCCAACTGGAGCCTTGAAGCGAAGGTGGGTGTGGCTAGTTCTTCTTTATGCACTGCTGCAGTGTGTACCATTGTCATTGATGCTAACACAATTGGCTGGTATCACTGGGTGTGCCCATTCAGGACAATGCAAGGGGAGGAAGATGGGCATACAAAGTCTAATATTTCCTGTGCAGGTGTCAATGTCAGCGACTGCACAGTCAGATGCTCCTGAGATGTCCATTGAGTTCACCTCCAGGGATGTTCTGAACCTCACCCTTACGAAGACCTGCATTAGCCTCATAAATGAGCTGGCATGCGTAAGTGGGCCATGTATTTGGGCACGTGTGTGGTGCTGTATAAAAGTGCTGAATTGGGGTGCTAGTGACCCTGCTGGTACATGTACATTTGGTAATCATTGCCAAAGGCCACTGTTGTGTCACTAAGGTGTGGCATAAAGCTAAGCACAGGGGTTGCCAGTGGTCCTGCAGTTTAGGTATAAGGGTGGGGTAGTCGTGCATGCCCTTCTTGTTGCCAGGGGTGGAGCCACAGCCTGTGCCAATCTCATCTCCAACCAAGTACATGCATGTACATGTATTTTTTATGAGGCATACACATACACATACACATACACATACACATACACATACACATACACATACACATACACATACACATACACATACATACATGTACACATACATACATGTACATGTACACATACATACATGTACACATACATACATGTACACATACATACACACACACATACACACACATACACATACACATGCACACATGCTCACATGCACACATACATGTACATACACACACATACATGTATGCACATACGTACATACACACACATACATGTATGCTGTATGACTTGTGCTGACATTTGCTATCAACTTACCAACAGGCCTACACTGAAGAGACTGAAAAAAATGAATTAGTTACTCAACCACAGGAATCCTATGATGCAATCTACTATTTGATCAATGCGGTGGGTGTGGCACTATAACATCACAATCCATCCAAATTAACGTAATGATTACAATTATATGGCATTAGTAAAAATAGAGAATCCCTTGAAATGCACCAAGTCATACACTTAGTGTACATGTATAAAATGATGGTAGATCATTCATCTTGGACTCAACACACACACACACACACACACACACACACACACACACACACACACACACACACACACACACACACACACACACACACACACACACACACACACACACACACACACACACACACATACACACACACACCTGAATTTTATTCTCTTAGCTGGGGAGCCATCACCCTGTGTCAATACTACCTGGAGGAACTCTGAAGGTGGGTAAATACATCGTATTGAGTATAGCTTTGTGGGGACAGACCCTGCAAAAATAATAACTACCCTTTTCAAATTTATTTATTTTGTGGGAGTGGGCAAATAATAATGATTCTTATGCATTGAAAATCTGACTGCAATATCTGAATGTTTAATTAGCCATACGTTTCAGCCTACATGTACAAATGGCATATTATCCTGTATGTGCTACCCTCTATGTAAAGTGTATTGTCCTACATACAGTGTACTACCCTGTGGTATGTGTAGGGCAGTGTACTGTTGGAGGGGTATATGTGTACATGGGGGGCAGTGTACTGTTGGAGGGGTATATGTGTACATGGGGGGCAGTGTACTGTTGGAGGGGTATATGTGTACATGTGGGGCAGTGTACTGTTGGAGGGGTATATGTGTACATGTGGGGCAGTGTACTGTTGGAGGGGTATATGTGTACATGGGGGGCAGTGTACTGTTGGAGGGTACATGTATAAGTGTACATGTGGGGCAGTGGGAGGTATATGTGTACAAGTGGGTATATGTGTACATGTGGGCGAGCATAATTGTGTTGTGCTTGCACAGTTCATTTGGTACCTCAATTCCATACTAGGTCCAAGAAGGATATGATTCCATCCTGTGTTGTCGTGATGGTTGTGAGCTTCCCCTCATCCTTGTGGATAGAGGGTCAGAGACAAAGAAGCTTCACAGGGAGGACACGACCAGGATGGTGCACACTGTACAGTTGGAGGTTAGACCATCACACGTTGTCCCTCTCATTTTGTATACATGTATATGTATTTGGTGGTGTTGGCTGTGAGTAGTGTGTGTGTGTGTGTGTGTGTGTGTGTGTGTGTGTGTGTGTGTGTGTGTGTGTGTGTGTGTGTGTGTGTGTGTGTGTGTGTGTGTGTGTGTGCGTGCGCGTGCACGTGTGTGTGCGTGTGTGTGTGTGTGTGTGTGTGTGTGTGTGTGTGTGTGTGTGTGCTTGCACGTGTGTGCATGTGTGTGTGTGTTTGTGTGTCTTCTTGTGCTTATCTTGGAAAGTTGCAGTGAGTGTTTTGTGCAACTTCCCAGGGCAAGCAGAATAGGGCGACACTTGCATAGAAATGCATGGCTAATTAAAAATGGATTGCCTTGTAACTGTTACTGGTAGGTACATGTACATTTCTGATGTACATGTACATGTAATGGGGAAAAACATGGCATAGAGGACATTGCTTGCTCACAGAAAAAAATGGTTTCAAAAATGAAAAACTTGACAGTAGGGGGGGGGGGGGGGGGGGGGAAAGTGCTGCCCATTGCAAAAACAGTCACAGATATGCTGTTACATGTATGTGTATAAAGTATTATATAAGCATGGCATGGAACACTGTTGTCAGCAGCCTCATTGCCAGTCAAGGGAGTCCATTAATGTGTGCGTACATTGTACGTGTACGTGTATTTTACAGTAGAAGAGAGGCTTTTATCTTGTACTGGTTACAATGGCCCTTGAGCCATTGATGGTCAGGCTTTTTATGTATACAGGATCCACTAAGGAAGGAGGGGAATGAGAGAGGCGTACATACATGTACATGTACATGTACATGTACACATACACGTACACATAAAAGGGAATGACAAGGGAAACATGAGCTATTTACAGCACTGTTGCAAATAATTAAAACACACCACCCACAGCACTTACACCGATTCTTTTCAGCCACTAAGATTGTGCATTATTTTAAATGTAAACACCATAGCATGCAGTCTAACAATGTACGTTTGTGAGCAGCATTTGTGTTCACTGCAATTAATTTTTACTATGCCTTATTCCCTCTTGTACAGGTGTTTGGGTTCAAGGCAAGGAGCATTGTTCTTGGTAGGGGAGATAAGGTCTACTATGTGCTATGGCCATCTAACAACGTGAGGCTTTAAACTGTCTAGCCTGCTTCAACTGTGCATTGCGTGCATGCAATCCTATAGTCAACTATGGAGTATGGGGTAGTTGTTGAGATACAGCAACAGTCAGCAGCTGCACCACGTGTCATATTGAGGTCTCCATTAAAGGTACTGTGTGTGTGTGGTGTGTATGTATGTGTGTGTGTGTGTGTACATGTATGTGCACGTGTGTGGGCATGTGTGTGTGTATATGTATATTATGCAATTGTATACTAGTCTATAGTAAAATTCTGATTATACTAATAACTGACAAATGCTCATCATCAAAATCGGAATTTTATAATAATATGGAGGGTCTCCATGGAAATCTGAATAAAGGACGTTAAATCTCATACCAAACTTCTGGTATTGGTGTTTCATTATTGTTGGACTAATTACGATGCATGTTTACTGATGCTAATTGTACTTTTGATCAACTCAAACCCCAAACGAGACAGGTGTTGTCTTGCACCATGAACCTGTACACTGTAGTTGATAGAAATGACATGCAAAAGGCAATGTTGATCTCCAAATCTGAATCTAATGTTTTGATACAAATTTAAATCAAACCCGAGTTATTATGAGCAGCTGTGCACATAGATTTATCAGCAGACAAAATTTTAGGGGTTGGTATTAATTAGTTTAAAGTGTGTTGGAAGTGTTGAAACATATTGTGTATGTACATGTGCATGTAGATGCTCATTAGCCAATGCTTCCTACACATGTAACAGCTGAAGAACCACCTTTACACTGATGTGGATGTATACTGGTCACTGGGTAAGACCACCCTGTCTAGCTGGCACCCTTTTGGATCAGTAAAGAAAAATGGTGGGACGTGCAACATTCCACTGAAGCAGGCACACGAGGGTGATCTCATCTTGAAGCCGCACATTCCAGGGTAAGTTGCTTCTCTTTGTCACCGGTGCTCGTTGACCATCACAGTTGACCACTGCATTGCGTCCCATGACTGTATACTAGCAATTAACATTTAGTCTTGTGTGATGTTGGTGCTTGTGTGGTGTGCAGTGTGATTAGGTGCTGTCGTTGTGGTGGGAGGGGCACCCGTGAGGGGTGTAAGTTATGTGTGCTAAGACTGGTGCAATACGATGTTCCTGTGAGGTGATCCGCTATTGGTTGCCATCTGCATGTAGCTGAATAATTACATTTGAGTCTTAATGGTTGTAATCCATTGCTATGCAACGCCTCCTATATGTGTTGGGAGTTCTTGGAGGCAGGCCTGCATGTAGTCATGCTTTGTTCTGCCTATCATGTTTAGGTATGCTCATGCACATTAGGTCCTCTGACCATGTCGATCATACTGATTACATATACAGTGTACATGTACAATGTAGGTCTTACGTGTAGCTACTCTTCCATGTACATGTACACATATATTACATGTAGGTCGTAGCTACCATGTTACATACATGTATTACATGTAGGTCTTAGGTACTCTGCATGTAGGTCTTAACTACATGTACTTAGTTACTTACATGTACCTTTAGCATCTGGTCTGTCAGTTTTATTCTACTTGTGTGCAGGGCTGGCTATTGTGACCCCCCGGTGCCCTGTGTAATGACAGGTGCACTTATGGAACTATCGGCTGCTGTGACCTCTACTCCACCTCAAGACTTCTACATCATTGTAAGTACAGTGCATGCCTTTCGGTCAATGTTCGGTGGCTTTGTGTGCGGTGTTTGTCGTGTGTATTGTGTTTGGCATGTTTCATGTCTCAATGTGCCAATCTGAGTGCCGCAATTGTTTCATCCAAAGAAGTGATGTACTTGTGTACATATCACCTGTGAGCAAGCACATACATGTACGCACGAAGACCACTGAAACTGATACACACTTTTGATGTTCAAATTTGTTCTATTCACTTGCAATGAGAATTCAAAGCTAAAAAAAATTGACCACATTTTGATATCACATACCACCATAAGTAAGGGGATTGGAAACGGATCAATGAATCTAATTAGTCACGTACAGTCCATGTTACGCCTACAATTAAAAATTCATATCGTACGCAGCAGCTGTTTTGGACTATAGGGACCGAGACGTCAGGATCACAGGTTCACATCGTTGCGAGTGGTATATGGACAAGCAAAGCCTGGTACCCAAAGCCTTTGTTTTCCAGTCATACTTTCTTCTACACACTCGTAATGTCTTATACCCATTGCTTAAAAAATAATCAAAAATCGATAAATGCTTCTCTCCTTAGCTTCGTTACCTCTCCTAAGGCGATACGGTTAAAGGGAAAATGACAGCCAATAGGCACGTAGCACACTGTGCACATCTATAATATGCAACGTTTAGCGCGCCAGCACCTGTAGAATCGTAGAAAAAGGTACAGTGCCAAAGTAACTCCATTTACGCTTCTTACGTACTAGAATGGAGGTTGCGAAGTAAAGAACAGTCCGCCGTGCACAAAATTAAGGAAAGGCATACAGATATGACCTACCAACGACATAGTAGTAACAGAATCGCGCTGAGATGAACTGGTCAAAAATAAAAGGTACAGTCCGTAACCGAGTCGCGTAAGGTACTAGAAAATCGCGTTCAGCAAGCAAACAATAAGAGCAAAGAGCCGTGCCAGTTAAAGAATGGCTTACAGACACGTAGGAAGATGTAATATGACGTTTTAGGACGAAAACAAATCACACAGTAGCAGCAGTTTTCAAGTCTTCATTGGTTTAAGGGTAATAATAACCGTGTCAAGGAGTGTACGTGTACAATCATGCGCTCACGTGATGCGTTTCCAATCCCCTTACTTTAATATCTATGATACCACTGAAGGGTAGTGCAATCCAGGTTGATTTTATAGGTGGTTATTTCATATTGGTTAGTGTGGTTCGATATTGGTTAAATTAGTTTGTGTAATTTAATTTAATTATTGCTTGGAAATTTAATTTTGGGCATCGTTCATGGGAGTGGCATGATTGGGTTAACTGCACATGTGTGGGAGTAGCGAGGGGAGTGAGGTTTTGACAGCAGAGGTTGAAGGACCCGCTGTCATTATCCTTCCATTCCCAGGTCTCCAAAGAGGAAGAGAGATACTCGAAGATGACTACTTGCTCCCTGGAGAAGAGGCCACACCACACACTGCATCTTTTCTCTCCCTATGTCGTCAGGAACTTGCTTCCTATACCGCTGAGCCTCGGGGATGTAGAAGCCCTTCAGGGTATCAAGCCAGGCTCAAAGGCACCTGTTAGCATGTTCAAGGGTGATGTCATCAGAATGCCAGTGAAGGTGTGTACAGTAAGCACAGCATCATGGCGTCATCTCAATCCAGATGTGTACTTGTGTACACATGTACATGTACATACCCACGACATGTGCATTACATGTAGTAAGCATTAGTAGGCATTAGTAGCATTAGTAGGCATTAGTAGGCATTAGTAGCATTAGTAGCATTAGTAAGCATTAGTAGCATTAGTAAGCATTAGTAAGCATTAGTAGGCATTAGTAGGCATTAGTAGGCATTAGTAGCATTAGTAGCATTAGTAAGCATTAGTAGGCATTAGTAAGCATTAGTAGGCATTAGTAAGCATTAGTAGCATTAGTAAGCATTAGTAGGCATTAGTAGCATTAGTAAGCATTAGTACACCTATAGCAGTATGGTATCATGTTAGTTCACTTATTTGGGACATGTACATGTAAGTACATGTACACATACTATATGTTCCAACAGCGTAGTGGTGTGCCATACCCACTTGTGCAGTACATGTACATTATATGTGCTTACGTTGTATGGCTGTGTAATTTGTCCACTGTAGCTAGAATTCGAACAAGCGATGTGGATTGGGGAGATTGAAGTGAACATCAATGAACCAATGGACTCGACATTCATTGTGTATAACCCAGAGAAAGGCCAACTGGTGTGTTGGGTTCTAAGAGATTAGTCTTAAGGGATTACAGTGCTGTGTGTGTGTGCTTTGTCGGGATGGTTACTGACTTTCTGCCTGTGTTGCGTACAGCTGGGGAGCATGTGTGGTTGCACTGTAGTACATGTTTGTGGCTGTATTTCACTGCCTTACATGTACTCTCATTGGTTGCCACTCCCTCACACGCACCCTCATACACACACACATGCACATGCACACATGAACACACGCATATGTGCACATGTGCACACACACACATCCACACACACCCTCACACGCATACGTACACACACGTGCACACACACCATATGCACATGCACACACACGCACACACACACACACACACACACACACACACCATTATCATTTGGCTTTGCTGTACACTGGATAGAAACTGGCAGTGCATAAGGAACAGAAGGGGGGCTGGAAGCTCTCTCTGTACTCAAAATATTGGATAGTCAACAAGACTGGACTCACCCTAGAATATAAGGTTAGATCACCTGTTGTCATTGGTTGGGCGAAAGAGAGGTGGTGGTTGTGGGACTGGGGGGGTGGGGGTCAGAGTGTGTTAAAGTGAGAACTAGGGTTAGTTTGATTCAAGGAGTGTTCATGTATGTATGCGTCATGTAGGGGGCATTGTATGTATGCACCCTGTACATACATACATGTATATAGGTGTGCAAGTTGTAATGCGACTAAATTGTATCTTTTCAACAGTACAAGAATAGAAAGCAGTATCACACCTGTGTTCAACCACCCACAAAGCAAGTCCTTCTGTTCTCTCATAGGAAAGTTAGTGAAGTCATACTCGTGGGGAAGAGAATGGAAGTTGAGGGCTGGACAAAAGGGAGAGGTGGTGTGAGGGGGGGGGAGAGAGATATGCCGGAGTAGAGAAAGGAAACCATGTGTTTGTAGTTACAATGTAAGGTGCTGGCATTTTTACTTTCCATGCAGTTGCTTGTTCGAGTACAAAAAAACATGGAGGTTTCAGGATGGTCCGGGACGTTTTCTCTGGATACTGTTGGACATGGAGGAGTGTTTGTGTGTAGTTGTGAGGATGGAATGCAATACCAGGTGAGCATCGTCCTTTGTGTGTGTGGCCAACTGGAGTTCTGAAATGGAAAACCAAATTCTATGCATGGCTTCAAATTTAGTTAACTATACCCTTATTAAAATCAATGTGTACAATCAAAACATATTAGTCATGTGTGTATGACATGTTGTGTTTTCCTGGTATTGATAATGTACATGTATGCAGGTGGTGATAATGTACATGTATGCAGGTGGTGATAATGTACATGTATGCAGGTGGTGATAATGTACATGTATGCAGGTGGTGATAATGTACATGTATGTGCACAGGTATCAACACCCCTACGCATACATGTATGTATATGTGTACAGATGATAGTATACATGTGTACATCACTTTGTTTTTCCTTCCAGTTTGGCACAACCATACAAGCATCAGGGTCTGGCTTAACCAAAATAGTGACCATTCTTCCATTCTTTCTTGTGCAGAACAGAACTAAGGTGAGTGTCTGAATAACAGCTACATGTACATATTGTGTACAGGGGGTTAGGTGTGTTACTGGGACATAGAGAGTAAGTCTATGTGTTTTGCATGTATCAGAGCATGTCTATGTATGTGTGTGTTTTATGTGTGTGACATACATGTATATGTACATGTGTGTTTTTCCGTATTGAGTGGTTCATCTTCTGCCAGGAGCAAATCAACTTCAGTGAGTCCGATGGTGACATCACTTCACTGGCATCCAAAGAGGTGTGTTTCCATCAATCATTGGTAGTGAACTGACATAAAACTGCAAAATGGAGCTATACTAAGATACCACACAACAGTATAGCTCCACTAGGTACACAATAGTGTGACACCTTACCCACCCAATGGAGCTATACTGTCGTGTGGTACCTTATCCCGTGGTACCTTACCTAAGTCCCTCGCTACTGTAGAGTTGCTATTCCCTTTTTTCTTCTTACCTGTCTTCTCACAGCTTCGGTTAAGTGCATGTATTTGTAATGGATACATGTATATATACACACAATCAGTTGTTTTTGTGTAGTGTAGAGTACCATCGTGAAAAAAAAGGCTTGTTTTTGAACGAATATGCATATATCAATGCTTACACATACCTTTTTCAAAACATCAGGAAAAAAAAAAAAAGATCTGCCGTACAGAAAAAAAACGTTTCACTGTAACATTAATGGTCACAGAGATACACTCATTGTAATATAAGCCTTTTTATGGATGATAATGTACATATACACGTGTATATACGCTGTTAGAGGGGGGAGCTCTGCTGCCGAATGATAGCCTACATGTAACCCCCCCTCCCCCCTCCCCCCTCCCCATCTCTACTACACTGCAGATGGTCCCCTTCTGGCCTAAGGGAACCTCACACCAGATGGTCATCAAGGCTGCGAGAGATGAAAAGCCTAGTGATGCTTTCCTCTTCACAGAGACCTCCTTGTTCCTGCTCCAGACTGTAATTGCCTTTATGTCTTGACACTTTGCACACATAATACATCTACACACATAATTTTGGTACTCCAGCCCTCTTCTCTTCCTAGTCCCCAGCTATAGTAGTGGACGTCCAGGTGACTGATGCCTCTACCATCATCACCTTCAGTCCTTACTGCCTTGGAGCAGCTCCTATCCAACTGGTTAATACCATCTCTTCGGAGATCATCTTCAAGCAAGACACTGAGTGAGCAGCCGCCATCTTTGCATGCTGCTCGTACTCCCTCCATCTTTGCATGCTGCTTGTACTGTTCTTTGTGGTGTGTGTGCGCTGTGACTGCTATGACTTTGGCCACTTCAGCCAGGCAATGAGTTGTGTCCTCCCACCATCTCAAACCATGCTGTACACCTGGGAGGACCCCTGTGGAAAGAAGGAGCTTGTGTGGAATGTGGTGGGCATGACACCATTCAGCAACAGGATGACCCTCAAGGTGGCTGGCTAAGCTTAGTGTGCTGTACTGTTTTGCGGCTGTCACATTTGTGTGGGGATGAAGTGCATGTGTAGAGCACAGCATAGTCTGGGGACCAGATGGCTGGCTTACTTACTGTTCTGTTTGTATCATGCTCTGTACATAGGATGGTAGCGGGAAGTATAGTTGTCCCTATGCAATAGACAGCGGGTCAGTGGACCCCCGCAATGTGACTGCTGCATCAGAGGACCCCCGTATTGTGACTGCTGCATCATTGGACCCCTGCATTGTGACTGCTGCATCAGTGGACCCCCGCATTGTGACTGCTGCATCAGTGGACCCCCGCAATGTGACTCGGTCATTATTGGGCCCCCACAATGTTGCACTTGCGCCACTGGACCCCTACAGTGTGACCGCCTCATCTGTGGACCCCCGCAACATGGATACTGTGGGGGGCAGTAGCGGCATTACTATGGTCTCAGCCACCACCTCACAAGGTAACTTTCAGGAAACTTTTATTATGGAATTGAAATTTGGTGAAATTTGGGCATATACTTTTACACGATTTGGGTGAATATTATATGATTATAATTATACATGTATATATATGAAAATGATTTAAGTATAAGGTTGATCGACTTTTTTGAAGGGAAGTCAATGTAATCGTGTGTACAACTGTATATATATATATGAGTATGTGTACTTGTGTGTACATGTGTTCTGACGTGCATAATGCATGTGGTGAAATAGATGCCAATGGGCACTAAATAGTAGAACTAGTTGCACCATTTACCTGTGTTTGTGTTTGTGTGTATGTGTGTGTGTGTGTGTGTGTGTGTGTGTGTGTGTGTGTGTGTGTGGCACATTGGCAGCAGGGGCAGTGGTTAGTCAGGAAGAGGATGATTTTGTGATGGTGGACCGAACCAGCAACACCAATTTGAGGCATTGGACAACAGCCCTGGGCTACTGGGCATGCTTTATGGATGGTCCCCAGAGGGTGGTGGTGTTCTCGGCAGACCAAGGCATCAACAGCCACGTGTTTGGTGGACACTCGGAGCGCCCACAGCTGGATGTGACCATGTCACTTAATGCTGTGGTGGTGTCCCTTGTCAATGATGACTTTGGACGGGAGATAGCCACCATTGGATTAACTCCGTGAGTAACTACTGTCCTAGTGTGTATAATATATACGTGTGTGTGCAATGTATGTACATGTACATGTATGTGCATGTGTACTGGACTGGTGTACATGGTAAGGAGGGTTAATAGGATCAGTGAGAAGAGATCATGGAAAGGTGGCTTAAAATTCAAGGCACTTACATTTAGCTGCATTCTAATATCTACATTCATACACATGTGCAGTTGTGCATATATGGATGGGTATGTGTTTTATGTAACGTGTGTGTGTGTGGGAATGCATGTGGGAATATCACATACATTATACATGTGCCAAACAACTTTTCAGATCTGATGTAGTTTGGGAGGCGGAAATGAGAAGAGGTTGGTGGAAGGCTTTACCTTCTAAACTGGAAAAAGAGCTGGAAAAACTGTATCAATCAGACACAAGAACTGTGGTACCCCTGAAATCCAGGGGCTACATACATTGCAAGGTCAGCATGCCCAGCTACATGTACATGTGTGTAGTATTGTTGAGCAGCAGGATATTGTCAATAGAGGCTGTTTAGTATTTGCAAGTCCATCCAAGAGAGGGAGGAATAAATTGTACCTGCACCATGTACATGTACATGTACATGTATATGCACTTTAAATGATTGGAACTTTCTACTAAATTATTTGGTGTATGGGGGGGTGGGGGGGGGAGGGGGTTGTACATAATGGAAGTGATGTCATTAAGTGCATTAAATTTTATTAATTCTAATTTCGTGCATTAATTCTGGTTGTGCATTGCTCGCTAAAAGGTGGACTTCAGTGGTGAGGATGCATATCTGATAAATGATGCTGGCAAGAGAATGAGACTGCGTCGTAGTCACTTTGATGGTTTCTTCTTCCAGTGGACCACCACTGCTGAGTTCAACACGCTGCATACCTGGGTTAATAATCTTCAGGTTAGTGTGTATAAATAGACACTGGAATATAGAAGCTTTAAGGGCTCTGGGGTGTAGTGTCCAGTTCTAAATCACTTGGATACTGTTGCTAACTGGTTTAAAACCATATGTAGCAAGTGTACATTGCAACCAATTCACATGTAGTGGTAATTCTAGGGCAACTACAGTAGGTAACTCTGTCAAATTTAGACATGCATGAATTATTCATAGCTACATGTACCCTCATTGTTAGATAAAGTGGCCCTAATAAGAAACACATGAATTTCATTACAAAAGTAATTAGTGACGTAATTAATCTTGGTCCCAGACCACAGCTGCTGATGGATGCACACACAATCCACACTCACGTCCATCCCCAACAAAAATTTCTTATTTATAATGGTGAATAAATTTGTGCATGGGCAATGTGGATTTGGCAGAAGCCTTTGATGTGCTATTGATGTGGCTGTTTATTCTTTGGTACCTCTGCCACACATTAAAGAGTACTGACCGAAAAGCAATGTACTACAGTGCATAACATGCTAGTTGATGATAAAATTTTTTGCATCACTTTTACATTTGAGTGGACTTTTTAACAACATGGTGTGGGATATCCAAAATCTAATTACAGAATATTGTTTATGCATCATCTGACATTAAAAGTACATAACCACAACTGCTCACGTGACTTCATTGCATAGCGTTTCATTTTCAGTAACTTCCCTAAATAAGTGGTTTTTAAGGGATTTCTCCACCGTTATATGCTGGATTGCGCTGAAATTCGGTGTGTAAGTGTAGCATGGCCCCTTATCGAAAACTACCGAGTCCGATTTCGAATGTGGGAAACAGTTTCGGTATTGGCATCCTTTAAGGACAGATTTTAGAGGGAATTGTGCTTAGTATGGAGTTTCGTTGCGTGCGCGATCTGAGGTCCCAGGATCAGCTAGTAGATAGTAAAATGATGGTTGAATCCAAGGCAGTTGCATTCGTGACTTTACTGATGGTTTGGCAACGAATAGAGAGCCTCTAAGTCGGAGGATGAAAAAAAGTCGGCCATATACAATGAATAATGATGTCATTGTATTTTGTGGGAGTGGTGATCAAGTCGACAACGGTTCTTTTCCTCTTCAGAGGTGCCCAAATAGGTGATGATGCTTTCCTACATCTGATTTATCGCCCGCTTGTGGTCTCCAGCAGGGTTTGGTTCTGAAAAGAACACTACCACTCCCACTTTTCAGCCAATGACGTCAACTCTATAATGTTATTCATTGTATATGGCCGACTTTTTTTCATCCTCCGACTTACATGTAGAGGCTTTCTATTCGCTGACAAACCATCAGTAAAGTCACGAATACAACTGCCTTGGATTCAACCATCATTTTACTATCTACTAGGTTATCCTGGGACCTCAGATCGCGCACACAACGAAACTCCATACTAAGCACAATTCACTCTAAAATCTGTCCTTAAAGGATGCCAATACCAAAACTGTTTCCCACATTCGAAATCGGACTCGGTAGTTTTCGATAAGGGGCCATGCTACACTTACACACCGAATTTCAGCACAATCCAGCATGTAACGGTGGAGAAATCCCTTAAAAACCACTTATTTAGGGTAGTTACTGAAAATGAAATGCTATGCAATCAGGAAGTCACGTGAGCAGTTGTGGTTTTGCTCTTTTAATGTCAGATGATGCATAAACAATATTCTGTAATTAGATTTTGGATATCCCACACCATGTTGTTAAAAAGTCCACTCAAATGTAAAAGTGATGCAAACATTTTTATCATCAACTAGCATGTTATGCACTGTAAGTTAAGTAAATACACCTTACAGTTTTAAAATCCTTACTAAATTTATAACTGTTGTTTTCCGTTTTTTATAATCTTGTATGCTTTGGGCGTACAATGCATCAGAAGAAAGGGATATCTTAATAGGGCCACTTGCTCTATATGCCCACCTGAAATGTAGGTGTGTGTACATGTAGTTAACCTTCCATTGCAGTCTACATGTACCTACATGTAATGCTGCATTAAGCAGGGAGGTTGTGTCACTTCGTGGTGTAGCACACTTCTGCTTTGCAGTCAAATGTCTGCTCCATATAGGTGGATAACCACATACCACACACCAACAATCCCATCATACTCTATACATGGCCACTACCAGAGGCTATCGTTTCAAGTGGTGGTAAGTGCTCCGTCTGTGATTGCAAGTGATTTCTACCAATGGAAGTGCTGTATATATATGGGGCACAAACATGTATTGTTCCCTTCCATTGCAGCACCCAAGCCATTCCTAGAAGGCACACTGGTCCTCCGAAAGGGGCAACAGGGCAGTGGATTGTCTGTTGAGTGAGTTTCGGATTTCCAATGTCTTGGTACAAATGCATTTTAACCGCTATATTGTACATGTACATGAATATCTTGTATTGTGGACTACATGCACCATTGTACATCACATACAACAGATATGTACATCCTTTGTTCTAGCATGTATTAGATGTACATGTGTACATGTAACATGTACATGTATCGTTTTGTTGCATACATGTACATGTACATGTACATGTATCGTTTTGTTGCATACAAGTACATGTACATGTGTACATCACTGAAGGGGCAAAATGAAATCAATAAATGGCTATAAGAATCACTCCTCACTTCAGCCCATTGTTTGCAGAGCAGGAGTTGTATAGTACATGTAAAGTGAAGAACAATGTAAAACACAGAATGGGTGTAGTGGTATAGATAAGCCTTGTGATCATCATGACGTTACTGGTGGTATCCCTGTGATCATCAGGGCATTACTGGTGATACCCCTGTGATCATCAGGACATTACTGGTGGTATCCCTGTGATCATCAGGACATTACTGGTGGTATTACTGTGATCATCAGGGCATTACTGATGGTATTACTGTGATCATCAGGACATTACTGAGGGTATCCCTGTGATCATCAGGGCATTACTGGTGATACCCCTGTGATCATCAGGACATTACTGGTGGTATCCCTGTGATCATCAGGACATTACTGGTGGTATTACTGTGATCATCAGGACATTACTGAGGGTATCCCTGTGATCATCAGGACATTACTGAGGGTATCCCTGTGATCATCAGGACAGTACTGATAGTATCCCTGTGATCATCAGGACATTACTGGTGGTATCCCTGTGATCATCAGGACATTACTGGTGGTATCCCTGTGATCATCAGGACATTACTGGTGGTATCCCTGTGATCATCAGGACATTACTGAGGGTATCCCTGTGATCATCAGGACATTACTGAGGGTATCCCTGTGATCATCAGGACATTACTGAGGGTATCCCTGTGATCATCAGGACAGTACTGATAGTATCCCTGTGATCATCAGGACATTACTGGTGGTATTACTGTGATCATCAGGACATTACTCATGGTATCCCTGTGATCATCAGGACATTACTGGTGGTATTACTGTGATCATCAGGACATTACTGATAGTATCCCTGTGATCATCAGGACATTACTGAGGGTATCCCTGTGATCATCAGGACATTACTGAGGGTATCCCTGTGATCATCAGGACATTACTGAGGGTATCCCTGTGATCATCAGGACAGTACTGATAGTATCCCTGTGATCATCAGGACATTACTGGTGGTATTACTGTGATCATCAGGACATTACTGAGGGTATCCCTGTGATCATCAGGACATTACTGGTGGTATTACTGTGATCATCAGGACATTACTGAGGGTATCCCTGTGATCATCAGGACATTACTGGTGGTATTACTGTTTCTTTCCATCAGACTGTTTCAGGTTTTGATTCAAGAGCTAGCGTTGATAGTTGACATTGAGTTTGTCACTTCCCTCACAACCTTACTGGAAGCATTTGCTGATAAGACTGCAACTGTGAGTGTGTGTGTGGTATTATATGAAGAAAGTCTGTAACTCCGATGTCACTGACTGCAACTGCACTTTGCTTGCCTACATACATTGTATATCCCGCCATGGAGATGTGCATGTGTACTTTGTCCTTTAAACAAACCAGCTTGCTATGCAAGTTACATGTATAACCAGAAGTTAGGGTTTGTGCGTATAGCTCATTTTTGTGTTGTGATAGGTGTCAGGAGGCACCATATATGCATCTTAATACTTCACCTCTGTTGTTTTCTAGAGTGAACTGATAGCTTCAGAAAGTAAGATGGCTGACACACCTCTGGGGCAAGGAGATATTGCACAGGTACCCCCCATGCTTGATCATGTGTGGTGTGATGACCTCGGGGAGAGCTGGTGTGGTGTGATGACCTCGGGGAGAGCTGGTGTGGTGTGATGAGGGGAGAGCTGGTGTGATGTGATGATGAGGGGAGAGCTGGTGTGGTGTGATGATGAGGGGAGAGCTGGTGTGATGATGAGGGGAGAGCTGGTGTGATGTGATGATGAGGGGAGAGCTGGTGTGGTGTGATGATGAGGGGAGAGCTGGTGTGGTGTGATGATGAGGGGAGAGCTGGTGGGTGTGATGAGGGGAGAGCTGGTGTGATGTGATGATGAGGGGAGAGCTGGTGTGGTGTGATGATGAGGGGAGAGCTGGTGTGGTGTGATGATGAGGGGAGAGCTGGTGTGGTGTGATGATGAGGGGAGAGCTGGTATGATGATGAGGGGAGAGCTGGTGTGATGTGATGATGAGGGGAGAGCTGGTGTGGTGTGATGATGAGGGGAGAGCTGGTGTGGTGTGATGATGAGGGGAGAGCTGGTGTGGTGTGATGATGAGGGGAGAGCTGGTGGGTGTGATGATGAGGGGAGAGCTGGTGTGGTGTGATGATGGGAGAGCTGGTGTGGTGTGATGATGAGGGGAGAGCTGGTGTGGTGTGATGATGAGGGGAGAGCTGGTGTGGTGTGATGAAGGGAGAGCTGGTGTGGTGTGATGAGGGGAGAGCTGGTGTGGTGTGATGATGAGGGGAGAGCTGGTGTGGTGTGATGAAGGGAGAGCTGGTGTGGTGTGATGATGAGGGGAGAGCTGGTGTGGTGTGATGAAGGGAGAGCTGGTGTGGTGTGATGATGAGGGGAGAGCTGGTGTGGTGTGATGAAGGGAGAGCTGGTGTGGTGTGATGATGAGGGGAGAGCTGGTGTGGTGTGATGATGGGAGAGCTGGTGTGATGTGATGATGAGGGGAGAGCTGGTGTGGTGTGATGATGAGGGGAGAGCTGGTGTGATGTGATGATGAGGGGAGAGCTGGTGTGATGTGATGATGAGGGGAGAGCTGGTGTGATGTGATGATGAGGGGAGAGCTGGTGTGGTGTGATGAGGGGAGAGCTGGTGTGGTGTGATGATGAGGGGAGAGCTGGTGTGATGTGATGATGAGGGGAGAGCTGGTGTGATGTGATGATGAGGGGAGAGCTGGTGTGATGTGATGATGAGGGGAGAGCTGGTGTGGTGTGATGATGAGGGGAGAGCTGGTGTGATGTGATGATGAGGGGAGAGCTGGTGGGTGTGATGAGGGGAGAGCTGGTGTGGTGTGATGATGAGGGGAGAGCTGGTATGGTGTGATGATGAGGGGAGAGCTGGTATGATGATGAGGGGAGAGCTGGTGGGTGTGATGAGGGGAGAGCTGGTGGGTGTGATGAGGGGAGAGCTGGTGTGGTGTGATGATGAGGGGAGAGCTGGTGTGGTGTGATGATGAGGGGAGAGCTGGTATGATGATGAGGGGAGAGCTGGTGTGATGTGATGATGAGGGGAGAGCTGGTGTGATGTGATGATGAGGGGAGAGCTGGTGTGGTGTGATGAGGGGAGAGCTGGTGTGATGTGATGATGAGGGGAGAGCTGGTGTGGTGTGATGATGAGGGGAGAGCTGGTGTGGTGTGATGATGAGGGGAGAGCTGGTGTGATGTGATGATGAGGGGAGAGCTGGTGTGGTGTGATGATGGGAGAGCTGGTGTGATGTGATGATGAGGGGAGAGCTGGTGTGGTGTGATGATGAGGGGAGAGCTGGTGTGATGTGATGATGAGGGGAGAGCTGGTGTGATGTGATGATGAGGGGAGAGCTGGTGTGATGTGATGATGAGGGGAGAGCTGGTGTGGTGTGATGAGGGGAGAGCTGGTGTGATGTGATGATGAGGGGAGAGCTGGTGTGATGTGATGATGAGGGGAGAGCTGGTGTGATGTGATGATGAGGGGAGAGCTGGTGTGATGTGATGATGAGGGGAGAGCTGGTGTGATGTGATGATGAGGGGAGAGCTGGTGGGTGTGATGAGGGGAGAGCTGGTGTGGTGTGATGATGAGGGGAGAGCTGGTATGGTGTGATGATGAGGGGAGAGCTGGTATGATGATGAGGGGAGAGCTGGTGGGTGTGATGAGGGGAGAGCTGGTGGGTGTGATGAGGGGAGAGCTGGTGTGGTGTGATGATGAGGGGAGAGCTGGTGTGGTGTGATGATGAGGGGAGAGCTGGTGTGGTGTGATGATGAGGGGAGAGCTGGTGTGGTGTGATGATGAGGGGAGAGCTGGTGTGGTGTGATGAGGGGAGAGCTGGTGGGTGTGATGATGAGGGGAGAGCTGGTGTGGTGTGATGATGAGGGGAGAGCTGGTGTGGTGTGATGAGGGGAGAGCTGGTGGGTGTGATGATGAGGGGAGAGCTGGTGTGGTGTGATGATGAGGGGAGAGCTGGTGTGGTGTGATGATGAGGGGAGAGCTGGTGTGGTGTGATGAGGGGAGAGCTGGTGTGGTGTGATGATGAGGGGAGAGCTGGTGTGGTGTGATGATGAGGGGAGAGCTGGTGTGATGTGATGATGAGGGGAGAGCTGGTGTGATGTGATGATGAGGGGAGAGCTGGTGTGGTGTGATGAGGGGAGAGCTGGTGTGGTGTGATGATGAGGGGAGAGCTGGTGTGGTGTGATGATGAGGGGAGAGCTGGTGTGGTGTGATGATGAGGGGAGAGCTGGTGTGGTGTGATGATGAGGGGAGAGCTGGTGTGGTGTGATGATGAGGGGAGAGCTGGTGTGATGTGATGATGAGGGGAGAGCTGGTGTGATGTGATGATGAGGGGAGAGCTGGTGTGGTGTGATGATGAGGGGAGAGCTGGTGTGGTGTGATGATGAGGGGAGAGCTGGTGTGATGTGATGATGAGGGGAGAGCTGGTGTGATGTGATGATGAGGGGAGAGCTGGTGTGGTGTGATGAGGGGAGAGCTGGTGTGATGTGATGATGAGGGGAGAGCTGGTGTGATGTGATGATGAGGGGAGAGCTGGTGTGATGTGATGATGAGGGGAGAGCTGGTGTGATGTGATGATGAGGGGAGAGCTGGTGTGATGTGATGATGAGGGGAGAGCTGGTGTGGTGTGATGAGGGGAGAGCTGGTGTGATGTGATGATGAGGGGAGAGCTGGTGTGGTGTGATGATGAGGGGAGAGCTGGTGTGATGTGATGATGAGGGGAGAGCTGGTGTGGTGTGATGAGGGGAGAGCTGGTGTGGTGTGATGATGAGGGGAGAGCTGGTGTGGTGTGATGATGAGGGGAGAGCTGGTGTGGTGTGATGATGAGGGGAGAGCTGGTGTGATGATGAGGGGAGAGCTGGTGTGGTGTGATGAGGGGAGAGCTGGTGTGGTGTGATGAGGGGAGAGCTGGTGTGGTGTGATGATGAGGGGAGAGCTGGTGTGGTGTGATGATGAGGGGAGAGCTGGTGTGATGTGATGATGAGGGGAGAGCTGGTGGGTGTGATGAGGGGAGAGCTGGTGTGGTGTGATGATGAGGGGAGAGCTGGTATGGTGTGATGATGAGGGGAGAGCTGGTATGATGATGAGGGGAGAGCTGGTGTGGTGTGATGATGAGGGGAGAGCTGGTGTGGTGTGATGATGAGGGGAGAGCTGGTGGGTGTGATGAGGGGAGAGCTGGTGTGGTGTGATGATGAGGGGAGAGCTGGTGTGGTGTGATGATGAGGGGAGAGCTGGTATGATGATGAGGGGAGAGCTGGTGTGGTGTGGTGTGATGGGGGAGAGCTGGTGTGGTATTGTGGTTGATTACTTTGCTCCCCTACCCAATCTCCGACAGTCAAGCACAACTTCCACCAGGCACTATTTCAGACTCCTCCATCTTTCTCCACTGCTGGTACGCACTCCTTTCCTTTGCCATCATCCACACATACACACACACACACATGCACACATCCACACACATCCACACACACATCCACACACACATCCACACACACATCCACACACACATCCACACACACATCCACACACACACATCCACACACACATCCACACACACACATCCACACACACATCCACACATCCACACACACACACACACACACACACACACACATTACTTTTTACACCTCACTTCCCCTTCCTCTCTTCCTAATTCCCGTGTAGAGAAAGATATGAAGTACATGTACTTGCATACACACACAGTTTCAACCCATCAGTGATGTACATATATGCACAGATAGGGACAGTTAGGGTTGGGGAGGAGAGGAGGGGGGGGACAGTTCATTCATTGCCATCATCTTATTTGGTGTGGGATCAAAAATAATGTTAACTGTGGCTCAATGGTTTCATTGAATTTACACTATACTAGTGTGTATGCGTGTACATGTACATTAAGTATATACATGTAAGTAGGAGTATTCAAAACCTGTTTTATCGTGTACATGCATATTGTTTACTCAAGAGTACATTGCATTCTGTTTGACCCAGGTCCACTTGACACTTGCGCTGGAAATGCCTAAGGGTGCAAAACTTCTAAATGTTCCCATTCTGGGGACCATTGTCCGCGTACTGTGCTCCTTTGCAGGACTCATTGGGAAGACAAAGGATGCAGAAATGAAGTGAGTGGAGTGTGTTTGTGTTTACTAGAGTCCTACATGTAGCTGTACATACTATTTATGTATATTTATTTTAACTGGATTTATTGGGATAGCTTGCGCAAGTGAATATTTTTGGAGAATTGGGAATTGTAAAAATAGGTCTAGTTTAGGAAAGCACTGTCTCACTGTACAGTCTCTATGCACTGTACATGTACGTGTACATAAATGTCTTTATACCTCGTGTCCACTCTTGTATAGGCTTGGCTACTACCAGCTTGAAAATGCCTTACTCACACAGCAGGCATTGAAAGATCGAGTACTCAAACACTACATCCAACAGGCATGTGAAGCTACATGTACATGTGTCTAGATTTTTGGCGCACATTTTCATTGAAAATTGTGTAGTGTGCTCTAGGGGGTGTGGTTCACATGAGTGTTGGTTTTATTCCCTTTTCCTACCATTTAACCCTTTCCCCACCATTTAACACTTTCCCTCCCAAACATCCACCCCTCTAACACCATGCCTCCTCCCCTGTCCTTTTGCTACCACCTACAACCACAGGGCTTGATGCACTTCTACAGTGTGGTCCTTGGTCTTCAAGTGCTCGGCAATCCAGTTGGGTTCATCAGAGGAGTGGCAGGAGGAGCCAAGGGGATTTTCTACCATCCATTTGAGGTAGGATGGGTGTGTCCTTCCCCCCCCCCCCCCCCCCCCCCCCCCCCCCCCCCCCTTCCCCCCTATATCTTTAACATGCTATCCCTTACAGGGAGCAATAATAGGGCCTGGGGAGTTTCTTGACGGTCTCTCACTTGGAGGCAGAGAATTCTTTGGAGGAACTGTTGGTAAGTTGTATTTGTGTCATGGCTTCTTTGTTGTGCGGGCATGTGTATATATGGGTGTATGGGAGTATATGTATGTGTATGTGAGTATATCATTGTCCATATGCATACATGTATGCATATGGACAGCTCAGTACACCATGGGCGCCCCCAGTGAGTACGGGGGGTGCTGTCCGCTTTAAGCTGATTCAACCAGTTTGGGGGGGGGGGGGGGGGGGTCCTCCCTGAGGACACCCATGTATATTGCACTGCTAATACATACATGCGCACTGTACTGCTGATACATACATGTACATGTGCACTGTACTTATGGTACATACATGTGCACAGCACTGCTGATACATGTATGTACACTGATACATACATGTGCACTGCACCTATACCCAAACAGGTGGGATATCTGGAGCTCTTGGTCAGGCGCTTGGTGTGACTGGAGATGCTATCGCAAAACTTTCCTTTGATACGGAGCACCAGGAGATGAGGCATCAGCGCACTGATTCAATCGAGCATGCAATGGGTGGTGTTGCAATGGTAAGGAAGGGGATTAAGTGACAGGGATTACTGCGTGTGTTGATCTCCAACAGGGGGTCTTTCATGGTTTGACTGGTCTCATAGCAGATCCAGTGAAAGGTACAGTGTCACATACATGTATATGTATGCCACAGATGTACAGATGTATGCCTTGCCACATATGTCCCACACAGATGTATGTCTTGCCAAATGTGTTCACCAATATTGATACTTGAATTGGATTGTAATGCAGCACACACGTGTGTTTTATATATAATAATTTATTGATATTATTAATGTATTATAATGTAGCTTTACACACATGACACCCATCTTATTTGCATGCAATACGCACACCCTCACTTTTACCCTCACACACACCCTCACGCACACACTGTAATTTTATTCATTATTGTTTACCATTCAAGGGGTCCAGGAGAAGGGTCCTGTTGGCCTGCTGACGGGTACTGGTAAGGGTGTAGCTGGGCTGATCACCAAACCCACTGGAGCTATTGTGGACCTGACCAGCACTGCCTTGATAACCATTCAAAAGTGAGCCCCTCAATGAGCAGATGTTGTGTGATATGTGCACCACATAGACCAGTACTTGGTGGGAAATGTGCTATGGATTGAGTTGTACATGTAAGAATATGGCAGTACATGTACATGTGCTGTATACATTTGCTTTGGTACCGTTGTGTGTAGTTCACAGTATGTAGAGTGGAAAATGCAGTACAATAATGGAACAAATGGTGCATAGTATATACACCGTTTGTAGTATGACATCATTATCCTCACTACATGTACACAGGTTTTGTGATGTGGGTGTGGTTGGAGTTATTAAGCCTTATCGATTATGTGTACAGATTTGCAGGTGGTGGGTTGTATTTTGTTATAATTGTGGTGGCCCTTCTAGGAAAACACAGGTTGGCAGTGTGGACGTCGTTCAGTTTAGACCAACAAGGTTCATTGGGCCGGACAAGGTACGGTGCACACACTATATGCATTGTGTACATGTATGTGTAGATGTGAGGTGTCTGTGCAAACATACACCTTTGAGGGTGGGGTGGATGAGTAGTATTAGTTTGTATTAATTTACAAGTGGCGTTTTCAGATTTGTTGTGAGGCTCACATCTGCACCGGTGTATTTTCAGTTTACTTTATTCTTCCTCTCCATTCCAGATTGTCTGTCCCTATTCACAGCATAAAGCAGAAGGCTATGCCATCTTTGCGGTATGTGGTTAGATTCTGGAACGCAATTGTGGATATTGTTTTTTAAAATTATGGTACATTTCATTTTAGTGTAAGCATGCAGGCAATTTTATGCATTTGGATTGTAGCCTGGGGACGCCTGGAGGGTATATGTACGAAAGGGGGTGTGCTGAGGGGGTGTACTGATCAAGGGGAGGGTGTGTAGTGAAGGGGAGTGTGTGTAATGAAGGGGAGGTGTGTAGTGAAGGGGAGGGTGTGTAATGAAGGGGAGGGTGTGTAGTGAAGGGGAGGGTGTGTAATGAAGGGGAGGGTGTGTAGTGAAGGGGAGGGTGTGTAGTGAAGGGGAGGGTGTGTATTGAAGGGGAGGGTGTGTAGTGAAGGGGAGGGTGTGTAGTGAAGGGGAGGGTGTGTAATGAAGGGGAGGGTGTGTAGTAAAGGAGAGGTTGTACTGTTAAGGGGACTGGGTGCAATTGTTTTTGTATGCAGCTTGTTTATTTTGATTAAATTCTTTGCAGAAATATTGTTTGAACACAGGGAGTAGTAGACATATATTTGAGACAGACACATTTGTGGACTATCTAGAGTTAGATTCTAAGCCCCTCCGCTGTTTGATTATCACCAACCTGTGAGTTCTGAAGGATGTAACGATGTCGGTCATTCATATCTGCACCAGCTTATTATCATTCATATACTGGTACATTTATTGTGACTATCAATAATGTAGTACTTATCGTGTGTATCTTGCTTATTCTTTAATGTCTATTGTCCTGAATGTCCACCCGGGGGGAACAATTGGACACCTGAGTGGACAGCAAAAAAAGTTATTGCCATTCAGTCATGGAACGGACCTGGCTGCATTTAATGGTACTGGCTTACAGAACAAGTTTTTTCAGGATCGAGCCGAGATAAGTAAGGCTTAAATCCTTTCGGTACATGTAAAACGACCTGTGCTAGCAGACCTATCCATTACACTCCGTGCGGATCGGTCGGAGCGTAATGGATAGGTCCGCTAGCACGGCTCGTTCTACGTATACCAAAAGGATTTAAGCCTTGATTACCATTAAATGCAACTAGGTCGATTCTATGACCAAACGGCAAAAACCTTTTTTGCTGTCCACCCGGGCATACAATTGTACCTCCAGGTGGACATTCAGGACAATAGACATTAAGGGCTCTTTATATAACAGTATCTACTTAAAAAAAAAAAAAAAACAAGGAAATTTGCAACTCTTTTTTAAGTGTAGTTACTGTGTAGTTAGCAGATAATTTTTTTTTGTTTAGGCCATTGTAAATAAATTAAGAGGATTGTAAATATGTGATCACTAGTATTACTGTTCTCTAAAAGAATCCTAAATATAAATGAAGAAAGGTGGCAACTAAATGCATTTCTCAACTGCAATGGTCTACTTGTACTTGTTTGTAATGTCTCTGTTTGCCAGGCGATTTGTGATCACCAAGGTGACAATATTGGGTGGAATGGACAAATGGGAATTCAAATTCAAGAAAGTTCTGGAGCCAGTCACAGCAACAGCAGATGCAATTGTTGTCAGAGTGCGGCAGCATTATCCATTTTATGTGGTAAGGAAGTTATGTCATCTGTAAGTAGTTTTCAGTATCTGTTGTGCTATTTCTTCATGCATGGTGCTAACATCTTGCATGTACATGTATACCTATAATTCTGCACACAGACACACAAACAGAAGGAACAGGAACAATATATTGGATGTGTTCCAGAACATCTCATTGGAAAGGCTGTTAGCATAATAAACCAGGCATATGCTGAGTACAAACAAAACATTGTCTAATGTGCATCACCAGTCTATTATAGTAAGCATTGCATAGATTTCATGTATTAATGTTGAAAGACATTCCTGATCATGTATTGAAATGGCAAAGGAGGTGAAGTGTCTAAGGAGAGGCTTTGTTTTTAAGTGCAGAGCAATGTACCTTGATATTTATCACACATTCTGGCAGTAAGCATACACGCATCTTCTTAAATCAGAGTGTAGCTGGGGACGGTCACAAACCAACTATGGCTCACCAGTGGCATGCCCATGAAGTTTTTTTTTCTATGAAGGTAATTAGAATGAAGCATCCCCAGTCCCCACAATGATAGATAACTATCTGCCAACACATCCTACACCTTACATAACATACATGTACAAGTAACCATCGCAATTCATCACCTTGCTAGTTCATTTCCAAATAGATATAATTGTCAGAGCGCTTAATTGCAGATGTGTGCAGCACAAAAAATTATTGTGGAAATTTCCGTGCTACTCCTTGAGGAGTTCAGTGACTCCATGGCCCACCTGCTCGCTGCCGCCTGCAAGATATCAGGGGCCTGGCTTGATGCTCTTCCCACACTCACTATTGACCTGCGATTTGATGATGGTTGCGCGCAGTTGTTCTTGCCACGGCATTGTATTTAATAAGTCACACACTATAGGCTTTAGCTTGCCTTCTATGTGGAACTGTGGTTGACTCAAAAGCAACTCATGGTCCCAGCTGTTGCCACGATCAGTCCTGGCCATGGTTAGTACCGTCACCGTATACGTACTAGCATTATCCAAAGAAAGCTCGGCACATATTAAGTGCTCCGATGGCGCTTCGATCTATTGTCCCATGGAGCAATGGCAAAGGTCTGCCACCTTTGCCCGGCCCTTCTTACCTCGCCAAAGCCTGGGTTTAGTATAGCTGTCAGCTGAGGAGAAGAGGTCCAGATGCAGCTAGCCCTCAACCACGGCCATGTGCATGGTAATGGCTCCTAGCATATATAGCTGCAATCCAGAAGACAAAAAACTTATTCCATTACGTCTATTTTTTTTCTTTAAAAAAAAAATTGAATGTAATTATCAATACAATTATAAAAATAAAAATTTGGCAGCGGTGGGATTTGAACCCACGCCATCGAAATGACTGGTGCCTAAAACCAGCGCCTTAGACCACTCGGCCACGCTACCTCTGGTACATTTGTTATAACTTTGCCCTACCGTACAATAACGATCTGTTATCTCTATACACATACTCGACCATCATGAATAACATTATGCCCTTATGAAACGTTTAGAATGTGACGCTCGTGGATACAGCTTTACCGCTTTATGGGTGAACGGTGTAACAGGGAGGCCAGAGGCAGGGAAAGGTAAAGCGCGCCCAATTCTGCGGGTGTAGAAAATTATTAACAACTGGAGTAACATCGAAATATCTATGAACAAGATATAAAAAACATTCTCTTTGAGAAAGTTGGTGGTATATAGGATTTGAAGGCAATGGTGGTGTAAAAAGGAAGGGAACAAGGGAGCAACGATGATACGAATTTTTTTTAACAGTCCTATATTTATCACTTTTGTAGTACGTACATTTTACGTTGCTAAATATAGGACTGTTAAAAAAAATTCGTATCATCGTTGCTCCCTTGTTCCCTTCCTTTTTACACCACCATTGCCTTCAAATCCTATATACCACCAACTTTCTCAAAGAGAATGTTTTTTATATCTTGTTCCCTTCATTTTTTTTTTTTACATTGGGTTGCCTTAATATATCCAGGCACCAGTATGACATTTATGTAACTCAGAAGTGGCTTGTTTCTGTGAGGGACCATTAGTGATAGAGTGAAAAGGATCAGTACCAGCTGTGCAGAAGTACCCACCAAAATGCTATGCATACCCATGTCCAGCTGTAGCAACACTGAACATGTCACTGCCTAGCAACATCATGTTTCATGGTTTGTTTCTGACTATAAGGAAGCACATACATATACACTCCTGGGGTGAACTTCTTTGAGATTTGATTCAATTGCCAATGAGGATAGGTCCCCCATATATGCCTGCTTCTCAGACGTATATGTATTATCCACTCAAGGTGGAGGGTATCATGAGGCCCAACCTCACTCATTGTCGCCTATTTTAGGCAAATGAATCTGCTTGGACAATCAGCTGACAATATTGCTAGTAGTCAGGCTTATGTACAACACAACACCAGATATGAGTTGGACGCTAATGTTTATTATCAAGTCTATTGCATTGCACTTATGTCACACATTTGAATAGTGGGCAATGATGGCTGTACTGTGACAGCTCTGCACCACATGTGTATTGACTGTGTTGAAGCAATGACTGATTAATACAAAAGGCACCAACCTCACTCTGCACCAGACCTTGCCAAGCAAATCACACTGAAATGCACACTACCTTACTCTTTGTGGGAACCCCATTCAAAATTATGAACAACTGAGGGTCAGGCAAAGCCACCAAGTCAGTTTCACCAATGCTGACCTCAGATAAGGTTTCCCATGTTTTGTTCAGAGGGAGTGGTAGAAAAAACATGCAACCTTTACAGGCCTGCAGTGCGTTATATGCCGGTACTTTTCCGGAATATGTACCCAATCGCACAATAGTTTGAAATGCCTTTGCCCTCTGAATTAACTGTTTACTGAGAGCATCAAGCTTTGACAGCTCATCGGGTACAGGTTCAGTGACCAGACCATTAAGAACACATCGCGCAGGCATGGTATTCTTATTTAGAAATGGTCGGCAATGCTTACAAATGTATAGTTTTTCAGAACAACCACTTTGTAAGATGTGAGCTTTCAATGCCAACCATATACTAGTTTTGTACTTGCCAAGGTTACTAAATTCAACACAAGAAACTTGCTTGCGCTGACATAACCGTTCACAGCTGCAACATGCAAACTCTGGATCATCACAAAACTTAGATCGCAACTCAGCAATGAGATCGGCATTGGTAACTAACAGGTGCCTTTTGATACAGCCTAGACCAGGTGATGAATGGTCATCACTGACTACAGCATGCTGGACCCCTTCATCACTGAACAAATGTGACAAGTTGTCTGTCAAGCCAAGTAAGTCTAATAGTTCTTCAACACTTTCACTACAAAGCGCTGCATCAATAGCTTTAACAGCCAGATGATCTTTGCGGGCAGAATAAAGTGGCCAGATAAGCCCCCGTAAGACTGGGTAGTGAGGTGCAGCTGCCCTTATCACTCTCAGTGGACTGGAGCAGGTTGGAAATTCACAACAAATAGGGTGACCTTGCCATTCACTATAGTGCAAGTCTGATTGCAAAGTGCTATCATGATAGACACAACTACACCCTGAATCTAGACTGTCCAGTCCAGCCCGAACATCATCTATGCATTTTTGAAATAGAAACTTGGTTTCCAGCACTACTTCTATTTCACCACCAGTGAGCATTCGACACTCACTTGTGCATTTCCATTTCAGTGGGCGCACACTATCCTGGCCACCTCTGTTCTCTATTTCCTCTGCCACAACACACCTACCATTGAGGTCTACTGGTATAGGCCCATGCTGTTTTGTGTGATTGTAAGAGGTATCATAGAAATAGGGTTCTGAGACAGCACTGTGATGCCTTATCCCAGCTAGAATATCATTTTCTGTTAATTTTATTGCATTAATGGCACGAACATCTTTTAACAATCCCCCTGCTTTTGTTCTTCGAATGTTCAGTGCCTTAGCAAGTAATGCATCTGTACTAACTTTGCTAACAGCAGCATGTGCAGATCTAGTGGTAACCTTTTGTGCTAACCATGGATGGGTCTGGCAAAAGGCATCATTTAACTCATCTAGCAATGTCCTATTGCTTAGAATAGCCTTTTCAAGGCCACCCTTATACTCCATTAGAACACTATCATTGGGTTCATACAGGCAGTAGCTAATATGATTAAGGAGATGGAAGCATGCATTATTTGTGTGTACTATACTAGAGGTGACACTTGAACTGTATTGCAAAACATAATAAACAGTGCAACTAATATCAATAATGTGTAGCAACACCCGTTATGCAACATGACAAAATCCAGCTGTACATGTCATCACCTAGCAACACAATGTATAAAGCACTTTTCCAGCTGCTCTAGTCTAAAAGAAGCGCGCCAAACCATAATATTCCATGCACAACTCACCTTTGGGCCTCACGCTTACGCTTCTGGTATTGCGCCCTTTTCGCTAAACATGCAGCAGAAGGGTTTATCCAATATTGTATCCTTTTGGAATCCCGATTGGTCTCTTGCTGCTTTTGCCTCTTTGAAGCTCGTAACTCGTCAGAATTCTGCTCATCACTTTTGGAATCCCGATTGGTCTCTTGCTGCTTTTGCCTCTTAGAAGCTCGTAACTCGTCAGAATTCTGCTCATCACAGCATACACTCTTAGAAGCATTGTACCGAACCCGGGAGGTCTCTAATTCACCGTTTCGGTTTTGAATGTATTCCTCTCTACGTTTCGCTCTTCTCTGTCGTTCCCGTGAAGGCATTTTGACAACGCTAAACAACAAACAATTATGGTACCATAAGTTTCTAATTATACGTATAGGTATTGTCATGGGAACGCTTGTGTTAAGTACTCAATATGGCGTAATTATTGCTTTGTACCAAAGCTGTATATCTGACACCAATGGGCAGTCGGTAGAATTTTTCTACGATTTTTGGTGTAACTGGCGCTCTCTAAAACCGTTCCTACCTCGAGTTATACTCACCCAGGAAAAACTGTCGGAGGAGAAATTTGGGACTGGGAACGAGAACTACGAGCTTTTTTGTTCTCTTAAAGTAAACGGTCTGGCGACTTGAACAAAACATGAAAATGATCGTCTTTCCATTGTGGATCGATAGCGATAAAGAGCTACACTATCCGTTTCTCGGTTCGTGAGTTATACGCGGATCGCGTTTTTTTAATGATTTCATGATACGGCACAAATCCTATGTGAGAGTTACTTCCGTAACTCTCGATAATTGATATCCACCTAAACTACATTTGTACACCAATGCCCAGAGGAACATTAAATAGAAGCTCCCAGCGTATGTGCAAGACCTTAAAATGTGTGTGTGTGCGTGTGTGTGTGTGTGTGTGTGTGTGTGTGTGTGTGTGTGTGTGTGTGTGTGTGTGTGTGTGTGTGTGTGTGTGTGTGTGTGTGTGTGTGTGTGTGTGTGTGTGTGTGTATGTGTATGTGCATGCATGAACGTCTGCGAATGTACGCACATTTTGTATGGCAATACTTACCTGGCAGTGCTCACTCCATTCCACATAATGTGTACACAACGTGGGGGTCTTATTGGCCTTCACTTGCTACCACCAACGCGCAAACCACAGAAATTATGTAAGAGTTTAGCCGCCATTAATATTATCAGCAATTATCTGGAATAGCTAATCATCGTTAGTTTTATGGGAGGAGGGTAGTCGTCGTTAGTTCTAAAGTACTTTGCCTATTTCATAAAACAAGTATACGCCCTCGATATATATAACATGTATTATATCATAGGAACTATACATGTGTATTTTATTTTAGGGATGGATGGAAACGCCCATCTCCACATCAATGTAAAAAGCCTCGAGAACCGTAGCTCTCCAAACACACCCACCCCTGCAGATACACAGAAATGTACGTAGTAGGCGGCGTGATAAGCCATGCTCAAAAGTGATTTCATGACACGAGTATTAATTACGGCATTAAACAAACCATTTACAACTGAAACTGAGTATTATTTAAGAGCACCGAGTTCACTATTCAATTCTACCTCTATTCGTCCATAATCAATGTGAAGCACAGCATGTGACTTTGTCAAAAAGTCAGCACCCAAGACGTTCAGTCCGCTAAAGTGGCACGATTTCTCAGGTGTCTGGTGCACTGCGAGGGTTACTCCGTTAATGGCCGCTTTGAACAATTCAATTTGGTCTTCCACCCGGCAACCGGCACCACAGATTGTATCTGCTGCGGAACTAGACATGAATGTTGTCGGAGCACCTGCGTCCACTATAAAGTGCACGTTCCGCGCTTCGCTCGTTCTTCCTTCGGATGTGGCCATCTTGACTGGCAGAGACACCAAAATTCTGCCCGCTCCAAATATGCACCCTTTCGCCGGCCATCTTGACGAACAGTCTGCTTTGGAAAGGTACTTCACGCCCAACGCCAACGATACGCCGTTATACAAGTCGTCTTCTTTCAAATCTAACAGCATAACGTCGTACGCTTTGGGAGGTGAGAAGTACCTCGGCTCAACGATGCAACTGCAGCAGCATTTGCTGGAAAATGGTCGGAAATTAAAATCGGTATAGTGCGCAGCCGTTAGAACAACTTACTGCGTAAGAACCTCGCAAACGACGTCCTACAATGGTTCGGAGGAAAGAATCATCCTTTCAAATTCAAATGCACACATCATATACTCTGTACACAGCCTCACGTACGTCTGTTCGTTGCATGCCGTTACTGTTCCAAAGCACCCGTTGAGTGACACAGAAGTGACAAAACGAGATAGTTCCTGCTTTTACGTACACTCAAGCACGTGCGTGTGTGCGCACGCATACGCAGTTATTTGGTTGCTAATCAACACATTTCACATACTGACGTCATCAAAGAATCGCCATACGTCAGGGCGATAATCTTGCATTTTGAATATGACCTTGCAAGATACAAACAAACAAAAACGACATGGAAATTTTCGACCAAGCACGCTGGCACACATCACTTCGTTTCAGACACGTGAAATTACAACTGGCCATGGTATTATTATTATGACGTCATTAAACCAATGAGTGTAGCCGTCTCATTATTAAAAGCCGACGACTTTTTAGCGGTTGCGATTACGAAACCACACTGCGTAGTGATGGAAGCGTGCCGACGAGACTGTCTTTTATATCATTATAGCAGTGACGAAGAGGGATGCCCCTATTTTAACTTCGAGCCAGTGCGTGACACGACAATGACAAGCGAATCACTTTCAGCAGAATAACTAAAGGCGTTTGTATTGGGGTAATGAGAGGGCTGCAGTCGTGGAAAGGCAGACACATAAATTTAAAAACAAAACAAAACTTCAATGCACACACACACACACACACACACACACACACACACACACACACACACACACACACACACACACACACACACACACACACACACACACACACACACACACATACACTCTGAAGTTAGACTGACGTTAAACCGGGGAGAAGGAAAGGAGGGAGGGAGGGAGGAGTTAAAGGAAGGAGGAGGTAAGGGAAGGAGCACATAATGGAAGGAGAAGGTAAACATCTTGCTTGAGCTTGTGAGGGCACACATGGGGTGCGCTGGTGAGGGAGTTTGTCTCTGCCATGGGAGCAGTCCTGGCAGGAAGTGTGGACCATGTGACAATGTTTGTGTTCAGCTCCTGGGACAGGGACAGAATGAGGGGTACAGGGAGGAATAGAGGGAGGGGTAGAGGGAGGGGCAAAGGGAGGGGTAGAGGGAGGGGTAGAGGGAGGGGACAGAGGGAGGGTAGAGGGAGGGACAGAGGTAGGGGTAGAGGCTAGTGGGACAGAGGAAGGGGCAGAGAGAGGGGTAGTGGAAGGGATGGAGGGAGGGGTAGAGGGAGGGGTAGAGCGAGGGTAGTGGGAGGGACAGAGGGAGGGGTAGTGGGAGGGAGAGAGGGTGGAGTCGTGGGAGGGTAGTGGGAGGGGTAAGGAGAGCAGAATATAAGCGTCTGCCAGTCAGGATGGCCACAAAGGAAGGACGAATGAGCGAAGCGCGGAACGTGCACTTTATAGTGGACACCTGCACACCACACATATGCACACCACACATATGCACACCACACATATGCACACCACACAAATGCACACCACACACATGCACACCACACATGCACACTACTCACATGCACACCACACACATGCACACCACACACCACACACATGCACACCACACTAGCGTATGCTCTACCTCTCTCACACATTGCTCCAAACCAATTGTAAATCAGGTCAGAGGAACATTAAATACATGTAGAAGCTCCCAGCGTATGTGCAAGACCTTAAAATGTCCACTTTTGTGGACAACAGAGAATGAAAACACACCATATCTCACTCTCACTACACAAATCACCAAAAAACATACAGTTTATGGTTATCCCACACCCAATGACTATACATTGATGCCAGCGTCACTTGATGCACGCCATGACTAGAACACAAAATAGAAACACAAAGGACAGGGCTGGCCTGTACTCTTAAAGACAGCTAATGGCAGCTCTCCACAGAAGCTTTCACGTAGCCATCCTTGGCTGACTCAGACATGCCTCTTAAAGCACACCTGCCTCTTAAAGCACACCTGCATTAGCAGCAGCAGTAGCACCTCCCGCCCGCAAACTATGCATACCGAATAACTCTGGGTCCCTACCCAACTGGGCAATCTTTGCCAGCAAAAGCTCTCTAAGCCTGGTATAGCTCAACCCTCCAGTCCTGTGTAAAGTTTCACCTGTCTTACTGTGAACAATTTCCCTGACGACTTTATCATGTGAACCACAACAAAGATTGGGTTACCCAAACGGAAGTAACGCTTCATCATTGCCACTGGGCAAGTACTTAACCCAGCCGTCCTTGCAACAACTAATCATGCCCCATCCCTGAACTCATCAGTCTTACCGGATTTAACATGCAAGACCAGCCTTTCCGCATTAAACTCTACATCGATCAGCACATTCCTAATTTACCAACTCCTCACAACGCAGAAAACCAGCAAGTGCCAACAGACACACAGCTAGCAACCTGACCTCCGACAAGGATGGCTCAGGTCCTGCCGTGTCCACCATGGCCCTTATAGCATGTAAGCCGTCACCGGCTCCTTATGCACCTTCGGCTGCACCAACATGCGCCTAAACCCAGCCACCACTCACAGGCTGCAATCCTGCTGTCTGGTACAGCCAGGACAGTACATTCACTGTCTCCTCAATGGCTGACTTAGACTCAAAATACTCACGTACCGTACGGTACCTACAGGGGCAGATGGAGGGGTAGAGAGAGGGGTGATGTGGAGGGGACACAGTGGCTTTTGGAATGGGTGTTTTTCCCATTCTGCTATGGGGTGCCTCCTACCAAGAGAGGTGGAAAGTCAAAGCAAAGTACTATAACCTCACACCACACACACATGCACACCACATACCACACACATCACACCACATACCACCAAACACCATACACATGCACACCACAAACCACACACATCACACCACACACATGCACACCACACACATGCTACCTCTCTCACACATTGCTCCAAACCAATTATAAATCAGGTCAGTAGTACATTAAATAGAAGCGCCCAGCGTATGTGCAAGACCTTAAAATGTGTGTGTGTGTGCGTGTGTGTGTGCGCGTGTGTGTGTGAGTGCGTCTCTGTATGTATGTGTGTGTGTGTGTGTGTGTGTGTGTGTGTGCGTGTGTGCATGCATGAACGTCTGCGAATGTGCGCACATTTTGTATGGCAATACTTACCTGGCAGTGCTCACTCCATTCCACATAACGTGTACACTACGTGGGGGTCTTATTGGCCTTCACTTGCTACCACCAACGCGCAAACCACGGAAATTATGAAAGAGTTTAGCCGCAATTAATATTATCAGCAATTATCTATAGCTAATCATCGTTAGTTTTATGGTAGGAGAGTAGTCGTCGTTAGTTCTAAAGTACTTTGCCTATTTCATAAAACAAGTATACGCCCTCGATATATATAACATGTCATAGGAACTATACATGTGCATTTTATTTTAGGGATGGATGGAAACGCCCATCACCACATCAATGTAAAAAAAGTGAACATCTCTCTTTCCCAAAGAGCCACGAACCCATATATTGGCGCTTAAGCCGTAGCTCTCCAAACACACCCACCCCACTGATCCCAGCCCTGCAGATACACAGAAATGTACGTAGTAGGCGGCGTGATAAGCCATGCTCAAAAGTGATTTCATCACACGAGTATTAATTACGGCACACATGCATTAAACAAACCATTTACAACTGAAACTGAGTATTAAGAGCACCGAGTTCACTATTCAATTCTACCTCTATTCGTCCATAATCAATGCGAAGCACAGCGTGTGACTTTGTCAAAAAGTCAGCACCCAAGACGTTCAGTCCGCTAAAGTGGCACGATTTCTCAGGTGTCTGGTGCACTGCGAGGGTTACTCCGTTAATGGCCGCTTTGAACAATTCAATTTGGTCTTCCACCCGGCAACCGGCACCACAGATTGTATCTGCTGCGGAACTAGACATGAATGTTGTCGGAGCACCTGCGTCCACTATAAAGTGCACGTTCCGCGCTTCGCTCGTTCTTCCTTCGGATGTGGCCATCTTGACTGGCAGAGACACCAAAATTCTGCCCGCTCCAAATATGCACCCTTTCGCCGGCCATCTTGACGAACAGTCTGCTTTGGAAAGGTACTTCACGCCCAACGCCAACGATACGCCGTTATACAAGTCGTCTTCTTTCAAATCTAACAGCATAACGTCGTACGCTTTGGGAGGTGAGAAGTACCTCGGCTCAACGATGCAACTGCAGCAGCATTTGCTGGAAAATGGTCGGAAATTAAAATCGGTATAGTGCGCAGCCGTTAGAACAACTTACGGCGTAAGAACCTCGCAAACCACGTCCTACAATGGTTCGGAGGAAAGAATCATCCTTTCAAATTCAAATGCACACATCATATACTCTGTACACAGCCTCACGTACGTCTGTTCGTTGCATGCCGTTACTGTTCCAAAGCACTCGTTGAGTGACACAGAAGTGACAAAACGAGATAGTTGCCGCTTTTACGTACACTCAAGCACGTGCGTGTGTGCGCACGCATACGCAGTTGTTTGGCTGCTAATCAACACATTTCACATACTGACGTCATCAAAGAATCGCCATACGTCAGGGCGATATGACCTTGCAAGATGCAAACAAACAAAAACGACATGGAAATTTTCACTGCAGTGCGACCAAGCACGCTGGCACACATCACTTCGTTTCAGACACGTGATTAGCCATGGTATTATTTTGACGTCATTAAACCAATGAGTGTAGCCGTCTCATTATTAAAAGCCGACGACTTTTTAGCGGTTGCGATTACGAAACCACACTGTGTAGTGATGGGAGCGTGCCGACGAGACTGTCTTTTATATCACTATAGCAGTGACGAAGAGGGATGCGGGATGCCCCTATTTGGGTTGGGAAGGGAAGGGAAGGGAAGGGAAGGGAAAAACATACAATCATACATGTACATATACATGCACATATAGTATTGTTCTACCAATGGTCTTGGTGGAGGGGACACAGTAGCTATTGGAATGGGTGCTTTTCCCATTCTGCTATGGGTGCCTCCTATCACGAGAGGTGGAAAGTCAAAGCAAAGTACTATAACCTCACACCACACACACACATGCACACCACATACCACACACATCACACACATGCACACCACACACATGCACACATGCACATCACACACATGCACACCACACACATGCACACCACAAACATGCACACCACACACATGCACTACACACCACACACATGCACACCACACACATGCACACCACACACATTCACACCACACACATGCACACCACAAACATGCACACCACACACATGCACCACACACATTCACACTACTCACATGCACACCACACACATGCACACCACACACATGCATACCACACACATGCACACCACACACCACACACGTGCACACTACTCACATGCACACCACACACATGCACAACACACACGCACACTGTGAGTATACTCACATGCACACCACACACATGCACACCACACACATGCACACCACACACATGCACACCACACACATGCATACCACACACATGCACAATACACACATGCACACCACACACATTCACACCACACACATGCACACCACAAACATGCACACCACTCACATGCACCACACACATTCACACTACTCACATGGACACCACACACATGCACACCACACACATGCACACCACACACATGCACACCACACACCACACACGTGCACACTACTCACATGCACACCACACACATGCACAACACACACGCACACTGTGAGTATACTCACATGCACACCACACACATGCACACCACACACATGCACACCACACACATGCACACCACACACATGCATACCACACACATGCACAATACACACATTCACACCACAAGGCCGTAGATAAGGGGGAGCTTGGGGGGGCACGCACCGCCCCAAAATTTCTATTACTTTTTAAAAAGTGTCTGCAAATCGCAATTCCAGTCGCCGGGATTTTTCCTTAATGAGCGGTGTATGATAACGCGCGCACGCATGGTTCAAATCAAGTTGCGTTTACATGTAGGATTATACGTACAGGGCATGCCTATACATGTACAGTGGATATGAATTAATTAGACTGAATTTAGATCACAATATATGACATTCAGACCTATTGTGCCCCCCTAGTTGGGTGTGGCCCACCCTTCACGTGTTGGCGCCAATACGCGAAGGGCGGGCCACGCCCAACTAGTGCCCCCCAAAGTATAAAAGTTATCTACGGCCCTGCACCACACACATGCACACCACACACCACACACATTCACACCACACACATGCACACCACATGCACACCACACACCACACACATTCACACCACACACATGCACACCACAAACATGCACACCACACACATGCACACCACACACCACACACATTCACACCACACACATGCACACCACAAACATGCACCACACACATGCACACCACAAACATGCACCACACACATGCACACTACACACATGCACACTACTCACATGCACACCACACACATGCACACCACACACCACACACATGCACACCACACACATGCACACCACACACATGCACACCACACACATGCACACCACACACCACACATGCACACTACTCACATGCACACCACACACATGCACACCACACACGCACACTGTGAGTATACTCACATGCACACCACATAAATGCACACCACACACCACACATGCACACCACACACCACACACATGCACACTACTCACATGCACACCACACACATGCACACCACACACGCACACTGTGAGTATACTCATATGCACACCACACACATGCACACCACACACATGCATACCGCACACATGCACAATACACACATTCACACCACACACATGCACACCTCAAACATGCACTACACACCACACACATGCACACCACACACATGCACACCACACACATGCACACAACACACCACACACATTCACACCACCCACATGCACACCACAAACATGCACACCACACACATGCACCACACACATGCACACTACGCACATGCACACCACACACATGCACACCACACACATGCACACTACTCACATGCACACCACACACATGCACACCACACACCACACACATGCACACCACACACATGCACACCACACTAGCGTATGCTCTACCTCTCTCACACATTGCTCTAAACCAATTGTAAATCAGGTCAGAGGAACATTAATTAGAAGCTCCCAGCATATGTGCAAGACCTAAAAAATGTCCACCTTTGTGGGCAATAGAGAATGAAAACACACCATATCTCACTCTCACTACACAAATCACAGAAAAGCATACCTCACCACACCACACCACACCACACATCTTACCACAGCACTCACCTCACCACAGCACACACCTCACTGCACACCTCACCCACACCTCACCACACCACACACCTCACCACACCTCAACACACTTCACCTCACCTCAACATACCTCACCTCACCTCAACACACCTCACCAAACACCTCACCTCACCACAGCACTTACCTTACCACACACCACACACCTCTCCACAGCAACTCACCACAGCACTCACCTCATCACAGCAAACACCTCACCTCTGTGGCAACAATGAGTGTTAGAGGGCCTATCATTAATGAGTACATCACACAGAACACCACAGCACATTCACACAGAACACCACAGCACATTCACACATCACCACCACACGTACCACCAAGACTTCCTGCATCTTCACCATCACTCGGATCCTTAGAGGTGTGCACAACATTTTTCTGATGCCGGCTGCTCCGCAAAACCTATAGCTGTTTTGTTTGTGTGTGTGTATGTGTGTGTGCGTGTGTGTGTGCGTGTGTGTGTGTGTGTGTGTGTGTGTGTGTGTGTGTGTGTGTGTGTGTGCATGCATGAACGTCTGCGAATGTGCGCACATTTTGTATGGCAATACTTACCTGGCAGTGCACACTCCATTCCACATAACGTGTACACTACGTGGGGGTCTTATTGGCCTTCACTTGCTACCACCAACGCGCAAACCACGAAAGAATTTAGCCGCCATTATTATCTGCAATATAATATACCAGGAAATAGCTAATCATCGTTAGTTTAGTACTTTGCCTATTTCATAAAATAGCTAACTGACATTGAAACTAGTATACGCCCTCGAATGTGTGTTATATCATACATGTGCATTTTTTTTTAGGGATGGCCCATCTCCACAGACATGTTATAGGCGTTTAAGCCTCGAGAACCGTAGCTCTCCAAACACACCCACCCCACTGATCCCAACCCTGCAGATACACAGAAATGTACGTAGTAGGCGGCGTGATAAGCCATGCATGCATGTATACTTCAAAAGTCATTTCATGACACGAGTATTAATTACGACACACACATGCATTAAACCATCATTTACAACTGAAACTGAGTATTAAGTTCACTATTCACTTCTATTCGTCCATAATCAATGCGTAGGACAGCATGTGACTTAGCCATAAAGTGACGTTCAGTCCGCTAAACTTGTGGTACGATTTCTCAGGTGTCTGCATGGTGCACTGCGAGAGTCAGTTACTCCATTCATCGCCGCTTTAAACAATTCTATTTGGTCTTCCACCCGCGCGCCGGCAACCGGCACCATAAATAGGGGGGGGGGGGGGGGGGGGGGGGGGGGGGGGGGAAGTTAGAAATGGTACAGAGAATTACTATACGGTTTTGTACTGCCAGGGAATAATTTAACCGGATTCGCATCGCATTTTGCGAAGCAGTTTTCATTAGATGCGAAACAACTTCAAAACATTGTCGCAGAAAACTGCAATGCAATCTATCCGTGTTTGCAGGCACGTTGCTCAGTGTAAATGCTACGCGAAGAGAGTGCATTTATGGTACAAAAGAATTCCAATCAGAAAGCTGGCGCCACGTCGCATCAGCCACACTCACGTGACATCGCGATCGCGACAATTAATGTGACGATTAACGATTGCGTACGCGTACGAATGACATGAGCGCGCAGCGTACACAGCCGGCTTCGGGAAGGGGGGGTGTCGAATTTTATATTAATAGAATTATCAAGTTATCAAATCATTACTAATTAAAATACGTTTACGCGCAAACGTACGTGGTACATGTACGTACTGCACATGAATATGCCAGAACGCCTACGCGACAGTGCCAATACGGTTGGACAAAATCTACAAACATTAAAACTTTTAAATGTGATGGTGACGGGGGAGGGGGGGAAGTAGTCGTTTGACTCGTTCGCCTGAAAGCGATCCAAATGCACGCGGGCGTGTCCGTGGGATAGCTCTGCTTTGTGTTCATATGAAGAATCATCACACATCTCGGCGGGAACAAATTGCAATGCAACTGAACCAAGTTGCTAATCAATTTCGATTTTGCGGAGCAAAATTGCTATGCAATTTTTAAAAAGTAAATTATTCCCTGACTGCAGTAACTGATAATTATGCAGCAGATTTTCATTACTGTGCACTATATATAAGTATATATCGTTGGAATTTTAAATGCTACAAATATCCAGCTAGTGCTACAAAATGTCATATAGAACGCATTGAAGACCATTGTAACTGGCGCTGAAACTATTGCGTACGATGCCATGCAACGATTTACGGCCAATGTCAAAATATAGTCACGTGAGAAAATTCTTATCGTCCGCAGACACACATCAAATCGTTGGACGTGGCCCAACATTACTCATTAGCAAAGTCGCTGAGGTATACTAGATAGGCGTCGGAACCGGGATTTTTAATGCCCTTCCACACTGCTTAAGTTCATCGTCCGTCAACTCATGCACTCTCGGCAGACATATCAGTTCCATGGGCATATTGTTATACGCTTCGATGGCTTAGTCTTAGGAGCATATTTTACTACCTTCTTGGGTACTGCCTTGCATGTGTACTGCCTTGTGAGGTGTATATTCTCAGTACAGTAATCCCAAAGTCTGCCAATACTCGCTTAGTCAGCTCTATCGGGACCTACGTTAGTAGGTCCTATGTAGGATTTGAAGTGTCATGAATACGATTAGCAAAACACCAGATTCCATTATTGCCGATGCGCCGTAGAATCAGTTGGAATTTAGTGAGCGTATTTGGATACAGCCGTCGAATATCTACAGTGTAGTATAACTGCCGGCGTTTAGAAAGCTTGGACAACAGAGATAACGCTCACTCGTTCCCACCCTCGAACCTTAAAAAAAGTTTCTCCTAATTCTTCTTCCGGATCTGATAAGATAAGATTCACTCAGATAAGAGGTTTATTGCGCTGTATCTTTGTCACGATTGAAGCGTAATGTTAGCCGTTATGCGGAAGCACTAGAACCACCAAGTTACAAACTTACTGCCGAGTCGGATTTGTTTTATTATTTTCGTAAGCGGAGTTATGCTTGACACAAATTCGATCTTTAGCAACTTAGTTTTGTTAGCAATAGCCCACAACAGATTTTATCTGCCCGTGGAAACCATAAAGTGGAGATCCAGAATAAACTTGTGGTTGAACACGTGTTTCTGGCGAGTGTATGCAGCTGCAGTCACGTCGATCGCCAAGAGAAACGAATAGTGCAAGAATATTGCCAGTTAAATTATGACACTGACAGTTGTACGTGTGGTTGTGCTGACGAGTCGCGCGATGTAGCTCCGAAAGACCGTTCACGTGAAAAAAAAAAGAATAATTGAACGCTATACAAAGCGGGTTAAGCCGATCGCAAAAGTAAGAAGGATGGATAGGCTAGCATGAAGGCAGTAAGAAGGATAGCGTGAAGGTGGGAAACCACTGCATGCAACTGGCCGTCGCTATTAAGGAGTTGGCATTGGTTGGCCATGGGTGACGTATACAGGTGAGCTACCTAACATACAACGAGAGTAACACTATATTTGCGCCCCCCACCCTCATGTAAGCAAGCTGTCAAAGATGAGCTGTTGGTAGGACCATTTTTGTTCAATGCCGACAATGGTAACGGGAATGTCCTCCACAATTGCGTGGTCCCACTAGAGCAAATCAGGTGCTGCTCATTCAAGCTGCAAAGGTGATGGAAAACAGAACACCATCCCACCAGGATGGGGGTGAACCACTCCAAATAGATGGGTGTATGTGACTGTGTGTGTTGAAAAGTGTGTGCCATGTCTCATGGATATGTTGCCAAGTGGTGTAGTGTTGTGCTAGCTATCCCCCTCCCCTTCCCTCCTGTCTCATCTTCTCTTCTCTCCTACCCTTCCTCTCCATTCTCTTCTCCCCTCCCCTCATCTCCCCCTTCCCTCTTCTCTCCTCTCCCCCTTCTCTTCTCACCCCCTTTCCTCCTCTCTCCTCTCCCCCTTCCCTCCTCTCTCCTCTCCCCCTCCCCTCCTCTCTCCTCTCCCCCTTCCCTCCTCTCTCCTCTCCCCCTTCCCTCCTCTCTCCTCTCCCCCTCCCCCTTCCCTCCTCTCTCCTCTCCCCCTTCCCTCCTCTCTCCTCTCCCCCTTCCCTCCTCTCCCCCTTCCCTCCTCTCCCCCTTCCCTCCTCTCCCCCTTCCCTCCTCTCCCCCTTCCCTCCTCTCCCCCTTCCCTCCTCTCCCCCTTCCCTCCTCTCCCCCTTCCCTCCTCTCTCCTCTCCCCTTCCCTCCTCTCTCCTCTCCCCCTTCCCTCCTCTCTCCACTCCCCCTTCTCTCCTCTCCCCCTTCCCTCCTCTCTCCCTTCCCTCCTCTCTCCTCTCCCCCTTCCCTCCTCTCTCCTCTCCCCTTCCCTCCTCTCTCCTCTCCCCCTTCCCTCCTCTCTCCTCTCCCCCTTCCCTCCTCTCTCCTCTCCCCCTTCCCTCCTCTCTCCTCTCCCCTTCCCTCCTCTCTCCTCTCCCCCTTCCCTCCTCTCTCCTCTCCCCCTTCCCTCCTCTCCCCCTTCCCTCCTCTCCCCCTTCCCTCCTCTCCCCCTTCCCTCCTCTCCCCCTTCCCTCCTCTCCCCTATCCCTCCTCTCCCCCTTCCCTCCTCTCCCCCTTCCCTCCTCTCCCCCTTCCCTCCTCTCCCCCTTCCCTCCTCCTTTCCTCTCCCCCTTCCCTTCTCCTCTCCCCCTTCCCTCCTTTCTTCTCTCCCCCTTCCTCTCTCCTCTCTCCTCATCCCCTTCTCTCCTCTCTCTTCACCCCCTCCCCTCCTCTCTCTTCCCCTCCTCCTTCCCTCCTTTCTCCATTCCCTTCTAAAAGACGAGCGGAGCACGTCTGAAAGTGAGAGCTAGTAGCCCTATTAAAAGAACGACCTTTAAGTTTAGTCGGGCCAGCCCAACTACAGTACTTCAAGTTTTAGCAAAGCAAAAGCACATGCTTGTTTATTGTACGAAGAGGATCAGTATTCGAAATAAAAGGCAGGCAATCTAGTAAGCATCTTTTGTGTGAATGGCGAATTGCTCTGATCATATACATGTACTCACATCAAGGACAGACATTTATGGCGATTATTCCTGATGCCTTCACTACTGGCTTTGAAGAACGTATGAGTACCTTCAGTCAAGAGGTGAGGGCTTTGAATCCTGTGAGGATAGTTGTGATGGAGATTCGGGTTGGGGCTACATGTATGTCAGTTTAGGATGTTTTGGTTGGAGCCATGGGAAGGGCATTTATGGTTTGAGCTCACATTATATTTTGTGACTTCACTACTAATTCCTCCTTTCCTACGCTACTACTTTCTTTAGGGATCCCCTCATCTTCCAGTCACATGCCAATTCAGAGACATTAACTGTTTAAAGGAAATTGTTTGATTGTGATGTGATTTAATGATGATAGCAAGTGAGCAGAACAAACTGTCCTATTGTACATACTGCTGTGATGTATGTGATGCAATGGGTTGTATTCCAAGATTCTCCTTCCTTCTACGTTTGTGCTCCTGCATGCAATGTATAAGTGCATGTCGGAACCAGCCAGGGAAAAAAAAGGAGTGAAACAAGATATAAAAATTTAATTAAAATAAAATTGGTGATGTAGGATTTGTATAGATAGCAATTGAGTAAAAAGTAAGGAAACAAGGAATTACGGATATTATGCATTCATTAAATTATAAATATTACAGACCTACATTATTTAGCAAATCTACCTGCCTGAAAGTCTGCTAAATGTAGGTATGTAATATTTATAATTTAATGAATGCATAATATCCGTATCCGTAATTCCTTGTTTCCTTACTTTTTACTCAATTGCTATCTATACAAATCCTACATCACCATGTATACCTCAAACTCATTGTCCTGGTTATGCAGATGTATATGGACGTGTAGGTTCTTTTGCGTAGTTGGCTTCTTAGGTTCTTCCTCTCATGAATCAGTTCTTCCTCTTCTTCGGGTTCTTCCTCTTCTTCCTCCTCCTCCTCAGGTTCTTCTTGGTCTTCCTCCTCAGAGGCTAGGTAGTGGTCCTCTATCTCAAACATATTGGTATACTATATAGCATATAGGAAATTAATTCAGTCCATATCATACTACAGTACTTTGTTTTTGCTGCAGATGAATTGGAGTCAGTATATCCAGGAGTTACAAACACTGAGGCTGACCTCCGCACGCTATACCAGCTAAGTGAGACATGCAGACTTCTGAGTGATATGATTGCTATACAGTTTTCAGATATATACGTATACCCGTTATACCGGCTTCAGGGGTCACTGCTTCCATAATTTGTCAGGCTGACGAATTCTGAAATTTGTGAGGCTGACAAATTCTGAATGCAGCCCCGAAACAATCCTACGGTGGCCCCCTTCAGCCCGTTGGTCGCGCACGCCGAAACTGTCACGCCGACTCACACGTGGTGACAAACGGGCCACCGCAGGATTGTTTCGGGCCGCGCCGGGGCGGACATCGCCGTTAAAAAATTCCTTAGACCTATGACGTACATGTAAATACATCTCCTGGTTAATTGCGCTTGCACGAATAATTGCGCGGTGCAAACCGCGTGCTGCAAACAACCTGGACTTTTGCGCGGTGCGAGGTGCAATCCTCAACTTTTGTGCAGTGCAAACCGCAACTAGTGCATGCGCGCCGCAACTGTCGTAGCGTCAAGAAATTGGTTATCGTAATTATGACGGTGGCAATTATTCTAAGCCTCGCCCAACGGATGATTGACGTCACTTGTGTCAAGCAGTCACTGTACGCCCATTTTGTATTGGATGTGCTTCTGAAGTAAAACAGCAAGGGCGTAGACAGGGGGTGGGGGGGGGGGCTATTGCCCTCCCAGTTTTATCCTATTGAAATTACGCATGAATATAATTATGAGTTTACGGTTTCAGGCCCGTAGCCATAGAGGATGCTTTGAGTGCTGAAGCACCCCCCGCTGGTGATTAGGTCCGGCCGCTCACTGTATAACGAATAAGGTATTTTATGTTTAGTGTTAGTTATAACGAGCGCGCAGCATTTCAATTTTGGTAGGAGCTAATCCGGGGGGGGGGGGGGGGGGGGTATAGGTCTACTGGCCCGGTAAGCGGACAGCACCCCCCCCCCCCACCCCCCCCCCCCCCCCCCCCCCCCCCCACTCATAAATAGCTGTCTACGCCCTTGAACAGTGAGTACCGTCGTACCGGTAATTAGGAGTTATGTATTACAAATGATTAATATCCCCCTATAAGTTATCAAATACTAGCCGAACATTAACAAAAGATGCACTGGCAATTAAATTAAGGCGTGAAGTACCAAACCATTTTATGGTCACGTGGGCTCCAAGTGCAAGCCCAAACAAATAGAAGGGACCACTGATAGCCAGGAGCAGTGATGCCGCGGCCAGCACGGACCGTCCGTGACCGTATTCATTTGACGGTTTTTGACGGCCGACCGTGACCGTGACCGGATCACGTGATTAAACCGTGAAAAATAATTGGCCGTCAAATTTATTTGCTGGCCGTCCGTGGCCGTCAGAACTTTTGACGGTCCATTAAGCCTATTCACGTCACTAGCGTCACGTGCAGTGGATTTTTTCCCTGCGTGGCAAATGTCGTCTTTCCAAAAACCTTTGAGGATAAGCCACCTGATAGCGCGGTGAAGTCTGCAGCAAACCCACCCGACTGTCACCAACACGTGGCTATGGAATCATTTAAATTTTTATTATTTACGTTGTCCCCCTTGCCATGACATAGTCTCGTCCCCAGCCTGATATGTATTCGTAATATGCGATGTAATCCTTCCGCTGCTGCCGAATGTGGGTCTGGGGACGCGACTTGCTATGATTACGCGCTATCGCGTGGATTCCACGTGCGAGCGAGTTTTCTCCCAGTTGAGACTCATTGTGAAGATGGAGGATGGATCCAGCCAGGATTGAATCTGTTCTCTTTCTCAGCTGCAATAAAGCCTTTAGTTAATTGAATCTGTTCTCTTTCTCAGCTGCAATAAAGCCTTTAGTTAATTGAATCTGTTCTTTCACACTTGTTTTGCTATGCCCATGCATACCGTTCATGAACCATTTCTATTGATACGTGCATGCCAAACTTCTATAGCATAAATAATGACCGTCCGTGACCGTATTAAAATTTTGACGGTTGACGGCCAGCCGTGTACGTGACCGTATTGAAATCATACGGTCCATCTTTGACCGTGAACGTGACCGTCTATATCCAAACGGCCAGCCGTGAACGTGACCGGATTGTCAAAAGCTGGCCGCGGCATCACTGGCCAGGAGGCTGCATGAGGAGAGGTGGGCTCTGTTGGCATGAGCAGAAGATGGGAAACAGTTTGTCCTCAATCTTCCCCAACAATACCTTCTGAGGGATGGGAGAGGCCAGAGCAGACTCCACTGTGGTGGCGTTGGGAAGGGAGACCTGGGAGTTGAACACTGCTACTATGTGCTGGAGGTAGATATTGTCATCACTGCCAAAGCCCGAGGATGACAGGGACGCAATGAAGGCAGCAGCAGCATGTTGGGAGAGAGAGAGTGAAGGCCCAAACCACCAAACTTCAGCCCGAGTTGTACCTGGCATCAGGCATCATTGGGAACTTCGATGGCCGCACACAGTGCAAAGTACTAGCTGTCTGTCCTCATCGTCAAACATCCTTAGGGCACCTGAAGCCACACTGGGTGTGTGACTAGCAACATGGACCATTGTCCTGCAGAAGCCCCCACGCACATGTGTAGAAGTGTAGCTGTGACCTGGAGATCAGTGGCAACTACATCCTCCACACCAGACAGCAGTTTCCTGGACTCAGCAAATTTGCCAGCGATAAACTTGGGGCAGTACAGGTAATCCCCGATTGGGGCTGCGAGGATGTCCAGGTTAGGCAGGAGAGCACCTGTGTAAGGGTCTGGGGACCCTTATGTAAAGATATAATTACGTAACGCTGAACATGGCTCTTGGCGGGACGCTACAGCAGGAGGGAAAGAACGATCCTTTTCCTCGGACCCCTTCGTAAAGGATGTTGACGAAAGCTATTGGACGATTTAGAAATGTATGAATGTTAAAGGACTATTTAAGCATACAGTTGTGTGTAACAGTATGTGGATCATCGTGCGCCTACCTATAAAGGTTGTATACCCTATACGGCCAGGGTTATAGCGCAAGCCGCGTATCGTCGCGCTCTACCAAGGAACAGTCAAGGCGGAAAACCTGACATGAGGTGGGAGACGAGTGACGTGCTGCCCTTCGAATAATCGTTTTACTTCACTCAGTGATTTTTAGCCCGGTGCTTGATCACAAGTTTTTGTTTGAACATGATTCTCCGAAGTACTCTTCCGTTTTTGTGGATCAGCATGTTATCTGTTTAGTGATCATCAGAGCAAGTGCAGAGGCTGATAATGCATTAAACCGATTGTTTCTGAGAATAGGCAACGTAACTCTGTTGTAGTCTCCTATAGTGCTCATCCTTTGGAAAAGGATGAAAAAAAAAAAGTACTGAATGAGCTCAATTCGACAACAAAGATTTGGAAAAAAAAAAAAGTGGCAGCGGTGGGATTTGAACCCACGCCATCGAAATGACTGGTGCCTAAAACCAGCGCCTTAGACCACTCGGCCACGCTACCTTGTATACTAAAATCATTATATAGCCTTGTCTTAACCAAAACAACAGCAAATAAGTGCCCCATGGCCTTGTACTGAAGGCTTTTATGAATTAATCCTTGTATAGTGTGCTGAAAGGTTACAGCTGATGCCGTCAATATTAAGCTGTTTTGGAACAGTATCCCTGTCAAAATGCGCCAAGAGGTACATGCACCTTGGAGGAGGGGGCTTAACCTACCTGCTAGTATATACTATTCAAATAATGAGACAAGAGGGTATGGAATCAGTAGAGGGAGGGAGGGAGGGAGGGAGGGAGGGAGGGAGGGAGGGAGGGAGGGAGGGAGGGAGGGAGGGAGGGAGGGAGGGAGGGAGGGAGGGAGGGAGGGAGGGAGGGAGGGAGGGAGGGAGGGAGGGAGGGAGGGAGGGAGGGAGGGAGGGAGGGAGGGAGGGAGGGAGGGAGGGAGGGAGGGAGGGAGGGAGGGAGGGAGGGAGGGAGGGAGGGAGGGAGGGAGGGAGGGAGGGAGGGAGGGAGGGAGGGAGGGAGGGAGGGAGGGAGGGAGGGAGGGAGGGAGGGAGGGAGGGAGGGAGGGAGGGAGGGAGGGAGGGAGGGAGGGAGGGAGGGAGGGAGGGAGGGAGGGAGGGAGGGAGGGAGGGAGGGAGGGAGGGAGGGAGGGAGGGAGGGAGGGAGGGAGGGAGGGAGGGAGGGAGGGAGGGAGGGAGGGAGGGAGGGAGGGAGGGAGGGAGGGAGGGAGGGAGGGAGGGAGGGAGGGAGGGAGGGAGGGAGGGAGGGAGGGAGGGAGGGAGGGAGGGAGGGAGGGAGGGAGGGAGGGAGGGAGGGAGGGAGGGAGGGAGGGAGGGAGGGAGGGAGGGAGGGAGGGAGGGAGGGAGGGAGGGAGGGAGGGAGGGAGGGAGGGATACTCTAGGAGTCTTTTAGATGCTGCAGCACTGCTCACTCACAGTAATTTAATTCATATCCTCAGGATGCTATCAATGGCCTGCATCGTAGCTTAGTCGTATACATGTAATCTCTTAAATACAAATTGCCAAAGTACATGCAGTAAGTACTGTCTGTACATGTACATGTAATAGCATCAGTGAGAGTATATTTGGTAAAAATGGCTAAACACACAGAAGTGCTATTCAAGAGCGCTTTTTAAAAAACATACAACTCAACATTCTGCAGTCGAGTGTCTTCATCACTTAGAGACTGGTCAGAACAAATGCGCACTTCCAGATTATCGAGAATTTGTGTAGGAAAGGTCGTATAGAACCAAGGCAGGTTGGGGTTGGTGCAGCAAGGAGCTTGGCTTCCTGTACATGCTCCGCCCCACAATGTATAGTTGTAATAAGTAGATGTTGTACCGCCAGTCTGTGCCTGACAATACCAGTTTGACCCCACAAACGTAGGTACTGAGTTTGCATATGAGCTCCCTGTGCAGCAGGGACAGTTACAGCTACCAACACTTGCATCTGCGTATGACCAAAGGTGCTGTCGGGAAGGTGAGTTATGAGTGATACTGACTCCATCAACGTACGGTTGGTCTATGGCCGTTAACGCACACGGTGAGGAGCAGCCATAGCGGTTGAAGCCGTCATTGGTGTTATAATTATAGCCTTTTACCCAACCGCAAACCTTGGAGTAGAGCACTCCGTTGGTTGAATAGTTTACGGAGAAGCAACCGGGACCATACGGTCTCCCGCACAAACGCACGCCTGTAGTTGGGGTGTAGAGAGACCAAGCGGATGGACAGGACTGTGTGGAGTCGGTCATGTTCACGTAGGCCACTCTCATCCATCCTCGTGAGCCGTTTAACACTCTTACGAGATCGCAGTACACATAAATGGCAGCATTGGTGGAGTTGAGAATCCAGTAGTATCCGGAGGGATTATTGGGCAATGCCACTGCAATACTATAGCACGAATTTGCTGCGCACTGCGCACTGGAGCCCAAGTTCAGCAGACACGAAAGATTGGCAGAGACGCTTTGATTGATCAGACTGGATATGTTCTGTGTGAGAGATTGGAGCACCTGGCTGATGTTGGAGCAGCTTGTTGTATCGCTAAAGATTGTGGGCTGTAGGCCAATTGGCTGCAGTGTAATTCCCGACGGTCCGGAGAAGAGGGAAGCCAATACAAATAGATCTAGAATGCAATGCATATCAACTATTAAATTTAATGTTTCTCGTGATATACCGTATATGTGAAATTTAAATAAAAATCCATGTGCATGTATTATATCTTTCGGTACATGTGCATATTCGCGGTAGAACCCAATCAATACGATTGTTAACACGAACATACATGCATGTGTCTGCTCCAGGGGGAAAATTATAACCAAGGGGGCGCCCCCTCCCGCGCGGAATATACCGCATAATCAACTCATATTTTCTTACACTGATACAGTTTCCGAATACAAATCCGACAGTAGTCTGGGGACCCGACTGATGGTTGTACTATCACTGGGGACAATTGCGCATCGGGTCCTTGGAGTACTGCAGAATTCTTGCAGTAGCATGAACTCATTTATGCCCCTACCCTACTAGCATGAATCTCATTAACAAAGCACATGGCGACACTATGCAGCCGGTAAACCAGGGTTTAGAATTGGAGGCTTCAGGTTGCATGAAGTAATTCAGGCCATAGAGACTGGTCATGATGTCTTTGGAGTACCAACTGGCTATGGGAAGAATCTGTGTTTTGCATGCCTTCTTAGAGCAAAAACTCTCAAAACACCTTTATTGTGCGATGATGGTGCTCCAAGGCTCCGTCGTTCATGAGCAAGCTCAGTCAATTCTGTTCCACAAGACACACAAATAACACGATTCGTAATAGAAAGTCTGGGGACTGTTATTTAAGCGCGATAGCTAAATATAAGCCGTTAACCGCGAGATCGGATGCGCAATTGTAGTACAACCATCATTCGGGTCCCCAGACTAATCCGACAGAACGAGGGGGAAATAGTCTCGTTCGCAGACTCACTTAGTAAGCATTACCGCATAATGTGTAATGCAATATTAGCGAGGGGGGGGGGGGGGGGGGGGGGGGGGGGGAATCAACCAACCCCCTAAGGCCTGAACTGTAATAATGTTAGGGGGCTTGTTTGGAAAAATTAGCGTTATTGTGAGGGAGGGGGTACCGGTGGAAGGCTATGACCGCTAAAGATCGTACGCAAGTTTTTTTTTTTTTTTTTTTTTTTTTTTTTAATGTAAGACCACAATGATCACAAATCTCCAATGACTCTCATAGTCAGACATGTACATTGAGCCATGTTACATGCAATGTAACACGTTAAGGGGGGGGGGGGGGGGGGGTTAGTCTCGTACCCAGACCCAACTGTACGTAGTATTATACATTATGCAGTTGGGTCTGGGTATGATACTAGGGGAGGGGGGAGGGAGGGAGTAAAAATGTTAACGTTACAATGACGCTGATTATTCCAAAAATCATTTGGAGTCTTTGGACAAAGCCCCTTATTATATGGGGGGCTGTAAGCTGCCGGTGTCGTAGTATATATTGTCCCCCCTGTCCACTTTATCAAGCAATGCTTCATCAACGGATGAACCAATTGGTGAGCCCAGGGACTGACCCTACAAAGGCCAGGTGCCAGGTGCAAAACAGCAAGACCAGATTGATCTGATGAGTTCTGATTCTGTGATGGTTAAGCTCCAGACCAACCACAGCAGCTTCGCTTTTGATCATCTTAAAATCACCACATACATTTGCCTCATTGCCATCTAAGGTTGCATCATCGAGGTAGAATATAATTATAAAAGGGGCTGTATGGAACAATAAGCATTGCCCAAGCATTTTGTCCGAAGTGGGTGTGGTTGCAGGTGCTGCAGCTAGGCAGACAGAGGAGAGAAAGCACACATGTAATGATCCCATCTGCTCCTAACTGGGTTGGAAGCGTGTTCCACTAGTGGTGGAGACATTTGGTGCATGGGGAAGAACGGCAGGCCAGTTTTCTTTCTTCACAACTTGCAGTACATCTTGTTGCACAAGGCAATTCCACTAAGGAGGCTACCATGCTGAATTCCATTTATGGCAGGCTAAAGGCTGTATCAGCTGATGGAGACCAAGGTCAAGAGCCTGAAGCAAATTTTTTCCGGCAATCAAGCATCTTGCTCAGAAACTTGCTCATAAATGGGAAAAATCAAGCATGACAGTGAGATATTGGGATGAATAATAACACAACTTTCATTCAGTTGTAATTCTCAGAGCAACAAACCTGACTAGAGTGCAGTAGGAATGGATACTTTAGTCTTAAATCCTGTTTATCGTATTTATTTATTTATTATTATTTGTGTTTTACTCTCTTTCCTTTTGTATGTATTTATTTATTTAATTCATTTATCCTGTTGTTGTTATTATTAACACATAATAGATTATGAACATGTATAAAGTAGTATGTGATTCACAATGTCAGATCTGTTAGCTATTGTAGTTTATATAGTGTTCGTAAGTTACTGTTTTTCAATATTGTACATAATGTAAATAATAATAACGAAACAGTTCTTAATTCTGGTTGTTTATGTGTGATGTGATTGTGTGGCATTCCTATTTATGCATTAATTTAATAATACTTGCAGTAAATACAGTATTAAAATAGACAATACAGTATTAAAACAACCTATTTTTTTAATAACAGAATTTTAAAAAGTTTTCAGTAATGACTTCCAGTTTAGCACACATTATAACCATAACACAGCACTCGTGTAATCAATTCTCAACATCTTTAGGGCATATATATAGTAAACAAGATTAACTGCTAATCAGAGTAGTGACATTGTGAATTGCATGCTGCATTTTTTCCCTAGAATAATTATTCCAGTTGGCTGTCCCGTACAACCAGTGAAGCCCCTAGCTTTCTCACGATGGAGTTATCAGACCCCACATACTGATCCTTGGCATTACTAATATAATGGGGTTTAGCTGTGAGACAGGACTCCTCCAGATGCTGCAGCACTGCTCACACATGGAGGATGCCATCACAACTTACATGTAGTTGTACACGTAACTACCAAATTCCTCATCTCTAAACCTGAAATACATGTACAAATTGCCAATGAATTCAGTAAGGACCCCTAAGTACATGCAGTAAGTACATGTACATGTACTAGCATCAGTGAGAGTAAAAAGATAAAGTGGTAAAAATGGCTACAAACACACAAATGCTATTCAAGAGCTCTTTAAAAAACATACAACTCAACATTCTGCACTCGAGGGTCTTCATCACCTGTAGATTGGTCAGCGCAGATTCGCACTTCAAGATTGTCGAGAATTTGTGCAGGAAACGTTGTATAGAACCAAGGCAGGTTGGGATTGGCGCAGCAAGGAGCCTGGCTTCCTGTACATGCTCCGCCCCACAAGGGATAATTGTAATAATTAGCAGTTGAACCACTAGATTGTCCCTCACAATACCAATTTGACCCCACAAACGTGGGTACTGAGTTTGCATATGAGCCCCCTGTGTAGCAGGGACACTCATAGCCTGCACTATATGCAGCTGCGTATGACCAAAGGTGCTGTCGTGATGGTGAGTTATGGGTGATACTGACTCCATCAACGTACGGTCGGTCTATGGCCGTATACGCACACGGTGAGGAGCAGCCAGCGCGGTAGAAGCCGTCATTGGTGTTATAATTATAGCCTTTTACCCAACCGCAAACCTTGGAGTAGAGCACTCCGTTGGTTGAATAGTTTACGGAGAAGCAACCGGGACCATATGGTCTCCCGCACAAACGCACGCCTGTAGTTGGGGTGTAGAGAGACCAAGCGGATGGACATGACTGTGTGGAGTCGGTCATGTTCACGTAGGCCACTCTCATCCATCCTCGTGAGCCGTTTAACACTCTTACGAGATCGCAGTACACATAAATGGCAGCGTTGGTGGAGTTGAGAATCCAGTAGTATCCGGAGGGATTGTTGGGCAATGTCACTGCAATATTATAGCACGAATTCGCTGCGCATTGCGCACTGGAGCCCAAGTTCAGCAGACACGAAAGGTTAGCGGTGACGCTTTGATTGATCAGACTGGATATGTTCTGTGTGAGAGATTGGAGCACCTGGCTGATGTTGGAGCAGCTTGTTGTATCGCTAAAGATTGTGGGCTGTAGGCCAATTGGCTGCAGTGTAATTCCCGAAGGTCCGGAGAAGAGAGAAGCCAATACAATGAAATGTAAAATGCAACAGATAGAATGCATATTAACTATTAAATTTAAAGTATCTCGTGATATACCGTATATGTGAAATTAAAAAAATCCGTGTGCATGTATTATATTTTTTGGTACATGTACATATTCGCGGTAGAACCAGTCAATATGATCGTTAACATGAACATAGATGTAGGCGTGGGGGAAATTTAATGACAACTTAACCGGGGGGGGGGGGGGGGGGGGGGGGGGGGGGGGGGGGGGGGGGCGTACCCTCCCGCGCAGAGCTTTCGGCCCGGTGCAGTGAAATATCAGTTTATGCATAATAAACTCATACATGTATAATTTTTAAATACATTGAATGAGATGATCTCGAAAAAAAAAAAGGTACACAAGCAGGTAATCCTTAATAGCAATTTGTAATTATTATAGCCAAACAGACCTAGGGGTGCATCTCGAAGGCCAAGCACAACGGGAGAAGGCTACAACAAACACAATGATTTAGAATTGAATAGCCTTTTATATAGACAAGTATACAATAAGACAACCAAGAAAAATTTCATTGCTCAACCCACTGGAATTAAGTCAACATTATAGTTACATTACACATTACACATTTGCTGACCCGATCTGTCAGTATAATCATAAGCCTGGTGTTTAAAATAAAAATGCACCTGCGCATGCGCCCGTGGCTGTTTCGATTGATTTCGGCAGAGAAGGCACGTACGAAACGAATGAAATTCTTTATCTTTCTGAAGCTTAATAATGCGGAACTTGCAAAGCTTTTGGGGGAGCTTACAGCGCTCCCCCATACCCCCTAGCTGGAGAGGGAGGGGGTCACCCTCGCGCACCCACCCCCTTCCTTATCCTCTGCCTATTGCGCCCACCCCCTCCCCCCAACTTAAAATCCTGGATCCGCCACTGCAAGCCATCGTGCCCATTCAACTCGTTAATAATGATCGATACCAAGGACAATTGTCCTTGATTATGCCCCCCCAGTGCGCCTCGATGGTGGGGGATTTGACGATTGCGGTTTTCAAATTCCCAAATCCCCTACCCTCAAATCCCCCTTTTACTTTAATATCTATGCCTACATGTATATACTATTACATGTACAATGTAACACTACGTGGGGCAGCAGAAGAGACACAGGCGTAAAATTACCTGCGTCTTGTGAAATCGTGATATGGTAATGTTTCAAATGCCCCATCTGTGCCCCCATGTACTTGGGGACGACCCGGAGTGGGGAGACCATTGATAATTAAGTGCATTATGAATTATCGCTACGTATATCGATCTACATGTACATGTATAACGAAGTAGGTCTCAGATCATTCTGGCTTGCGAGACTGATGTATCATAGCGGTATTTGGTTGTGCTTTCTTTAGCTATTTTCTTTGATCATCAACTGTAATGTGGTTATTGCTGTGGAACGTTACGGTTTATATTTTTACACATAGTCATAGATCTCTCGATCATTATGAACTGAAATAATTAGCTACGAATATTAATTTGTTGGGTTCTGCCCCTTGCTCCATTTATGACACGAAGTTATAACAGGAATAAAGATCTAGATCTTGTCTGACACATACACATTCCTGGTGCAAGCTTTGGATGGTATCAACAATATAGGATGCTGCAAGTTTAAATGGGCTGCACAGTCCCCAACCATGCAATCACTATTATCTCTGGTCCGGTCCTTTGGATGTTATTATATACTTTTTTTTAAAGGCTACGATATAGCAGATCGAGAAATGCGAGTTTTTAGCTTTTGAATAAGAACTTACAGCCCCTTAATTATAAGCCAAGCACGCAAACAGAATGCATACAATTTCTGTTTCAACTTGAGCGCTGCACATTCTGAATTTCAATGCAAAACTGAGTCAGAATAGAATAGTCTAGTATCCATATGTAGTCAAGTGAAAAAGTATTGATTTTGTAGGCTGAAGGATATTTCAATTAACACCATGGGATTGATTTGGGTAATGTTCCTCAGCAATTTTCATCTCAGCTACAACTCCTTTTTTTTTTTTTTACATGCTCATGAGCATATACACATGTACTGTAGTGAGCTAGGGAGACCAGTGGTGGTTGAGATACACACATGATACAAACTGAAGTACAGACCAGATTGTGACCAGACAACTTATACCAAAGCAGGCAGAAGCAGAAGCAGCCTTGCTGAAAGTTGATGCAGCGTAAATAATTAAAGAAAAACTACCTGTATGTGTACATGTACGTGTAGGTCTCTTTGCGCAGTCCCTTTCCCACTGATACACAAGCTACAAATCACACAAATAAGAAGCAATAGATCACAAATATGAGTTAGAAGCCGGTTGTAAATCACGGTCTCTGATGCAGTTTAATTAGGTGATGTCAAGGAGTCCTGTTCCACAGGTGAGTGCAAGTTGCAGTCGCTCTCTGAGAATTTCTTTGGTGGGGTACTCTGGAAGCTTAAGGAGGTTGAAACTGAAAGGTATAATGTGCAAGGTGAATGTAATGGCACGCACCATGCAACCACACCCTCCGCACACTTACCATGTACTGGCAGCTGGCAGCTTATTGGCTGTATACTCAATTCTTGATATTGTGAACTTGCATAGTCCTGTTGCACCAACTAGATTGCAGAACCCTCCAAGTGGAACCCGAGAACTAAAAAATGATGATAACTAAAAAGACAGCCACAATGTGTGCATGTACACTGTATCAAGATAAACACTATGTAGGGAACATGTATGTGTACCAGTGTGTAGGGAACATATGTGTCCTGGAGGGAACCAGCTAGTATGTATGTATGTATATATATCCAGTATGGAAGGGACATATTGTGATGAGCAATTGATGGTTTTTTCCCCCACAAACTTAACACTGTGCAGTCATCTACATTGTATGCTACTGGCAAGCATGCATACCTTCCAGTCACCATACCAAGCATGCATACCTTCCAGTCACCATACCAAGCATGCATACCTTCCAGTCACCATACCAAACATGCATACCTTCCAGTCACATACCAAGCATGCAGTGCATACCTTCCAGTCACCATACCAAGTATGCATACTCTCCAGTCACCATACCAAGCATGCATACCTTCCAGTCACCATACCAAGCATGCATACCGTCCAGTCACCATACCAAGTATGCATACTTTCCAGTCACCATACCAAGTATGCATACTTTCCAGTCACCATACCAAGACCATACCAGTCACCATACCAAGCATGCGTACCTTCCAGTCACCATACCAAGCATGCATACCTTCCAGTCACCATAGCATGCATACCTTCCAGTTGCAAACTGCAGGAGTGTTGCAAGGTCCTTCCTGTCAAATGAGTAAACCAGCTCCCAGAACCACTGCACAGAGGACCACAGACAGCAAGGTGACCAAGGTGCACACCACCTCATACCAACACCCTACCTGTATCACAGGAGTGCTCTCATCATAGCCTGATGAGTATTCCGTGTTGGCTCTCCAGTCATCCACATCGATGTCGGGCAATCCTGATATGAGTAGCTCCTGTTGGCACAAAGAGAGGGCCATCACTATTACGAGCATGGGGAGGAGAGGGGGCGGTACATTTGGGGGGGGGGGCAGTCCCAACCTACCAGCTCGTACTCGTCAAACAAGGAGACAAGAGGGTGTGGAATCAGTTCATACAGGCCCTCAAGGAAGCTGCTAATCTGTGCTCCAATCGCCTGAGTCATCCTCATCTCTGTCACAAGCTGCACATATTGCTTCTACGGAGGGGGCAGCAGACATGGGGGTACAGGGAGCAGCAGACATGGGGGTACAGGAGGCAGCAGACATGGGGTACAGGGGGCAGCAGACATGGGGGTACAGGGGGCAGCAGACATGGGGGTACAGGGGGCAGCAGACATGGGGTACAGGGGGCAGCAGACATGGGGTACAGGGGGCAGCAGACATGGGGTACAGG